>LPNX010796678.1:34941-164941 GCA_001517045.1 Pseudotsuga menziesii | reverse complement strand
ATCGTCGTCGTCGTCGTCGTCCACATAACTAACATCATCATAATCATCGTCATCATCATGATCATCATCATCACCATCATGATCATCATCATTGTCATCATCATCGTCATCGTCATCATCATCGTCGTCGTCATCCACATAACTAAACTCATCATAATCATCGTCATCATCATCATTAATGTCATCTTCATCATCAAACATGACCGACACTAACAATTCGAGTAGCAAAAACCATACCTATAGATTAATTAATGTGCTACGTGGGGCCAACGTTGACTTTTTTTAAATATGTGCTGACTTGGTCTGAAATTTGGCATGGTTATACTAGACCCATGCATTGACGATGTGGGAGGGTTTCAAGACTCAAACATCATCATCATAATCATCATCATCGTCGTCGTCCACATAACTAACATCAACATAATCATAGTCATGATCATGATCATCGTCATCGTCATCATGATCATGATCATCGTGATCATCGTCATCGTCATCATCATGATCATCGTCATCGTCATCATCAACATCATCACCATAATCGTCATCCACATAACTAAAATCATCATAATCATCATCATCATCATCATCATCTTCTTCATCGTCAAACATGACTGACACTAACAATTAGAGTAGCAAAAACCATACCTATAGATTAATTAATGTGCTACGTGGGGCCAATGCTGAATTTTTTAAAATATGTGCCAAATTGGTATGAAATTTGGCATGGTTATACTGGATTCATGAATTGACGGTTTGGGAGGGTTTTCAGACCTAAACATCATCATCATCATCATCATCGTCGTCATCCACATAACTAACATCATCATAATCATCGTCATCATCATGATCATCGTCATCGTCATCATGATCATCGTCATCGTCATCATCATCATCATCATCATCATCATCATCATCCACATAACTAACATCATCATAATCATCATTATCATCATCATCATCGTCATCGTCACCATCAATGTCATCTTCATCGTCAAACATGACTGACACTAACAATTAGAGCATCAAAAACCATACCTATAGATTAATTAATGTGCTACATGGGGCCAACGTTGAAATTTTTTAAATATGCACCAGCCTGGTTTAAAATTTGGCATGGTTATACTAGACCCATTCATTGACAGTGTGGGAGGGTTTCCAGAATCAATCATCATCATCATCATCATCGTTGTCGTCGTCATCCACATAACTAACATCATCATAATCATTGTCATCATCATGATCATTGTCATCGTCATCATGATCATCATAATCATCATCGTCATCGTCATCATCATCAACATCATCGTCGTCCACATAACTAACATCATCATAATCATCATCATCATCATCGTCATCATCATTGTCATCTTCGTCGTCAAACATGATTGACACTAACAATTCGAGCAGCAAAAACCATACCTATATATTAATTACTGTGCTACGTGGGGCCAACGTTGAATTTTTTTAAATATGTGCCGGCTTGGTCTGAAATTTGGCATGGTTATACTAGACCCATGCATTGACAGCGTGGGAGGGTTTCCAAACTCAAACATCATCATCATCACCATCATCATTGTACACATAACTAACATAATCATAATTATCATCTTCATCATGATCATCGTCATCGTCATCGTCATCATCATCATCATCGCCATCATCATCATCATTATCATCATACACATAACTAACATCATCATAATCATCGTCATATTCATCATAATCGTCATCGTCATCATCATTGTCAGCTTCATCGTCAAACATGACTGACTAACAATTCGAGCAACAAAAACCATACCTATGGTCAATTAATTTATGTGCTACGTGGGGCCAATGTTGAAATTTTTTAAATATGTGCATGGTTATACTAGACCCATGCATTGAAGGTGTGGGGGGGTTTCCAGGCTAAAAAATAATCATCATCATCATTGTCGTCCACATAAATAACATCATCATAATCATTGTCATAATCATGATCATGATCATTGTCATCGTCATCATGATCATCGTCATCGTCATCATCATCATCGTCGTCATCGCCATCATCATGATCATCGTCATCGTCATCATCATCCTCATCATCGTCGTCGTTGTCGTCTACATAACTACCACCATCATAGTCATCGTCATCATCATCATCATTGTCATCGTCATCATCATTGTCATCTTCATCGTCAAACATGACTGACAGTAACAATTCGAGCAACAAAAACCATACCTATAGATTAATTAATGTGCTACGTGGGGCCAACATTGAATTTTTTTATATATGTGCCGGCTTGATTAGAAATTTGGCATGGTTAGACTCGATGCATGCATTGACGCCGTGGGAGGGTTTTCAGACTCAAACACCATCATCATCATAATCATTGTCATCATCTTCATCATCATCATCATCATCGTCATCATCATCATCATCATCATATCATAGGACATCAACATCGTGATCACTATCTTCATCATCATCTTCATCATCATCATCATCATCATCATCTTCGTCATCACCATCATCATCATCATCATTGTCATCATCATTGTCATCTTCATCGTGATCACCATATTCATCTTCATCATCATCCTCATCATCAACATTGTCATCACCATGATCTTCATCATTAACTTCATCGTCATCATCATCATCGTTGTATGATATTTGACGTAGATACCTAGAATGACTGACGAAGTTTGACGTCGGTGGTTTGGCGAGCTCGTCGCATTCTTCATGATCATCTTCATCATGTCATATGACATCACCATCTTCATCATCATCTTCATCATCACCATCATCATCATCATCATCATCATCTTCATCAAGATCTTCGTCATCACCCTCTTCCTCATCAACATCTTCATCATGATCAACTTCATCATCATCATCGTCGTCATCACCATCTTCATCATCATCATCATCATCACCATCATCGTCGTCGTCATCATCATCATCATCATTATCATCATCATCATCATCATCGCCATCGTCATCGTCATCATAATTGTCATCTTCATCGTCATCTTCACCGTCATTGTCATCATCACCATCATCGTCGTCGTCATCACCATCTTCATTGGATGATTGCCCACCTTTACCTTGATCTTGTGGTTGTTGACTCTTGGTCCTATTCTTACTTGGTCCTAGCACTCTCACTTGTGTGCACCTTTGACTATGATGACTCCTACTTTATGATTACTGTTTGGATTATTTTATATTATGTTACTCGTCATATTTTTTATTTTATGGTTTGTATTATTTTTTAAAATGTTATTGGTAAATTTTTTTATTTTATGGTTTGGGTTATTTTATGAATTGGTTTATTATATATTATTGATACAATTTTTTTTTTTTTTTTAATGGTTTGGACCTAATCGTTAATATCCATTCAATCGTTATAAATAGACCAGGTTATATGTTTTTGCTACCACTGTTTTGTCGAAAGCTACTCCACTTACCTTCACATGTTTTTACCACAGGTTGTGTGCAATTTTTATTTCGGCTGCATGCGATTTTGCTAAGCTGTATTCTATTGGACCAACCCTTGATCCACCCATTGTCTGTTGTATTACTCCAGACCACCCCTCTCAAAGGACATGGGCTATCAATCAAGAACTCTTAGGGCAAGCATTACCCATCTCCCCAGCCCGGGAATTGTTTTTTGGATCGACCAGAAACACTCCCAATAGACCCAACTCGTTTTTTGTGTAATGCACTTAGAATAGGTTTTGAACTTACCCCCAAAGCCGTACGGGTGTATGTGATTTCTGTTCACGGGGTTGTTTGCAATTTCTCTTCATGGGTGTATCCGATACTCCTTCACAACTTCACGGGCTGCTTACGGGTTGACTGCACCTTCTACCAAATACTTGCTGAAAAATATCAAGAGCAACAATTTCTTCGGTATGTGGTCGTTTAAGGTTAATTTGAAGGTAGGTTTGGAAAAAATAAGAGGTTATTTTGTTTTAGTTATCATACATTAGGGGTTTTTAGAATTAATCCAAGCTGTGTTCTTTGATGGAGTGTCCAAGGGGAATCCTAGGATCATTGGTGCAGGTGGATTGATTCTATCTTTGGATAGATCGATTGAAACTTGTTTCAGTTGGGGTCTAGGAATAAGTTCGAACAATCAAGCAGAAAGCTGCACTCTTCTTAAGGTGTGTTAGATAGAAAAGGATATTGGATATAAGACAATCCAAATTTTCAGAGACTCAGAGTTGCTAATAAATTTGTTAAATTCTAAAGATCATTTTAGTAATCCTTCATTGAATAAATCCCTACAGCGAATTCGAAATACAATAAAAGCTTTTGATAGTGTTGCTTCTTTCCACATTCTGTAAGAGTTAAATACACAAGCAGATTATCTAGCAAATAAAGTCTGTCTGATGCTACAAGGAAGTCCTAACATCAATGGAGAATCTATCTCGTTTCATCCGCTACCTTAATTGAGGTTCACCAAGGCGTGATCTATCATGAAAAAATTTCAAAATTCAAGATCTCTGTAATAAATTTGATCTTCTCGAAGTATACTATCTACTCTTTGTGTAACTGGTTGATTAGGCAATAGCCCAACCAAACCTGCAATTTTCCAAGAAATAATAATAATTTTTTATCTGTTTGAGTTAAAAAGAAGAATGTCTCAAAGCTGTAAACGCACTAATTTTCATACATTAGTGGGTTTTACAATGTCTCCAAGCTGTAATTTTCATACATTAGGGGTTTTACAATGTCTCCAATTTCTCTGAGACACCTTGGAAATGCGACATACTTTACAATGTCTCTAAGCTGTAAATTGACATAGAAGAGTATCATGAAATAGTTGAGGCTGTTGGGATAATGGGATCCACGGGCATACAAGTTTTTGATAATAAAGAAAAACTGAAGTGAAATGAGATTATTTTTCTTTTGAGACTTAGTTGGATTTGTTGCTAATAAAATTTGTACAGTTCGAGGGAAAATGTCTCCATTTACATGAGCTTGACCTAATTAGGTTTCTTTATGATTTCAGTAGTTATATGGAGTAAGATAATACTATACAATTTCTATGTGATGATTCAGAGTTACCAATACTGGTGTCCATTTGATATTTATGAGTCCATGGAGTGATTTGGTTTAGTCAGATGATCTTAGAATACAATTTCATATGTGAATGGATAGGAGAAATCCAAATGATAGCTGATTTTGTGGGGGAATGACAATTGCATTCAGATTCCTAAGTGAAGGAATGTAGAATGGGAATTAAAAATGCTACTGATGGAGTAAGGGTGGTGTCATCATACAACTATAAATGCAAAGTTTTTTATGTGGTAGACACCAGACATTCTGGGTGTCAACACCTAGCACCCTTGAAATTTTTTATGAGGCCATTCCAATTCTTTATGAGACCATTTGGAATATTGCTAAACCAAAGTCTTGCATCTTCCTCTAGACACTTTGTAAAGTGTCTTAGTGCCACATCCTCATGGTCATAAAGTTGTTTATTATTTAAGGCATGATAGAAAAGTTCCACATGCTCTCTTGAGCTGATTAAAATGTTACCTGTTAATTTGGGCAACCACTCATTAAAATTTTGAGGCATATCATGCTAGTTAAGGAGTCCTGAAAGGTCCAAAGGCTTGTAGGTATAAACCTTCCAAGGGGTGGCCACGGTAGGAGGATTCACAGGAAAGAGGTTGCGAACATGAGGAGAGGAGGAGGCTATAGGGGTGAACTCATAGGAGTATTTTTACACCTCCTATGATAAGATTTCTCAGGCTCGTTGAAACGAGGAACTAGGTTACTTTAATTACTTCTTGTGGATTACTTCTTCAGAGGTGGAGTCACCAGAGGATAATAAGAACAAAATCATCAATTGAGGTTAAGATAAGATATCAACAGGAACAACCTTGTCATCGACAACGACAGACACCAAAATGTTCACACACAAACTAGCACCAACTAGTGCAATGCTCACAAGGTGCCAAGTTGGGTCAACTTTGGAAGTCTTACCACTGTCACCTTAACAAGAAAGAGCTTCCCTCACTTAAGAATTGATAGACCAACCCTGGGGGGGATCCCAAGGAGTCACCTTAGGAGAGAGGTGCTTTCTTCAAGGGTGTTCAAAGGCAAGGAAAACACTTTTACACTTAATATCAAGGTGAATTATATTCAAGGGTCAAAGAGAGTCACAATTCCTAGACTTGTAATTTAAAGAATTGTGCAAATGGATATAAATATTTCCAATGACTTTTGAAAATGTGACAAAATCAGATCACCAACATGCAGTGATAAATTTAGTAAAATACTTATGCAAATTATAACCTTTAAACATAAAAAATATAGCATTTAACATAACACATGAAAGTAATCGACAAGCATATGTATTATCAACATTTGTATTTAGTTATGATCATCACTTGTAACGACAGTATATACCATATTTTTAGCAGCAATAAATTGAGTGATGAGTAGTTGAAGTTGAAGGGTTTACTTTGGTAACAATTCTAAGTAAAAATAGGAACTTTTTAGAAAGTCAAATTTAGGGTCCATAGTTTTCCCACTAGACCATGTCTTGAGAATACGTTTGCTTCCACCTAAATCAACCATCCACAACTTTCTTGTTATGGTGTATGCATCATCAGCCCTCGAACCTCTAATGACAATCCTAATCAAGTTGAAATGAGGATAAAACTTAGAAAAACCACCGCACAAAATTTAGTAAACATTACTGCAATTCACCTATGTGACTTGCTTGAAGCTCATTGACTTTGGTCCTTGCATTTGATCTTGCTCATCTGCCTATACAGTACAATTGAAATGCTTGTTTGAAATCCATTACCACAACCTCGTGCACCTACCCACTACATTTTAATCGACATTTTTTTGGTTAGGGATAGCTTATGATGCCATCTGACTTTACCAATCTGGAAATGGAAATTGAAAGGCTATACTAAAACTAGAAAATTTCATCAATCTATTCAAATATTCAAATAAAAATTTGTGAGAGAATAGAAGCACATTTCAAAAACTTAAGAACAATGGAGCATAAGAATAATTGTAAAGGTAAAGGTTAAAGTACTGTCCAAAGCAGTCTTTCAAAAGTGTTCCTTCAATGTGTGAGGAACAATATTAATCATAATGAAATTAATTGCTTGGTTAATCTTCTTGGGGCTTCATGAAATTTCCATGATACTTCAATTTTATGATCTTATCCACTTAATCTTCTCTCACAAAAAAATATTTGAAGATTTGAATAGATGGCATCATAATCTATCCGTAACAAAAATAATGTCGGTTTTCTTCATTCAGTGCATGGCATTATCACAGAATCCTGGTGCAATTGTGAGGGTAGTGGGTCGTTGGTTATTCCTTTCTGATAATGAAAGAAAAATTGTCATTTCCAGCATAGTCTTCTTGACATAATTTTAGAAATATTATGTACAATTACATTGTGAATACTGTATAATCTAGATCACCATGAGCAATGATCTGCATTTAGGTCAAGGTATTAAAAATGAAAATATAGGGATTATAGTTATGGGATGGAAATCTTAGGCTCAAATGTAGTCCCTTGTTTGAAAACTTGAATACGATAAAATAGTATCTCCATTAGATCATGATCTCATCACTAGTAATCCAGAGAAACAATTATAAACTCCTTATCATCCCGTTGTCCATGTTAGGACTTGAGTTGGTCAACTGTGGCCTCAATATGAAATTTGATGACTTTAATAGTGCAATGTTGGCCCTGCTTATGGCTCAATATGATCAATGGTGTCAAGAGAATACTGATATAAAGGAAGCTTCTTGTAGATGATTATGTCAAACCTTAACAAATCCTCACTTATGTTATTTACTACTATGAGAATGTCATTGGCTGAATTAGATGTTGTCATTGACCAGAGATGTTGTTGTTGACTATTTAAGGAATACCATTGAATGTGGTAGGAGGAAGTTGTTGATTTTTAGTTAAGCATACCAAGCCCAAGGAAGACTGTCAAAACCCTTAGTTCCTGAGATAAATACTCAATTCCTGATGGATTCTTGATTTGACCTTCGGTTTCTTGTTGTATACGCCTTTGGTAGCCTAAGATAAATCCTTGATTCCTGAGTATATTCCCTAATAGGGTAGATGGTACATACTGGTGCTCTGAATCATTCCCTTAATGTTTTCAAATGCCACAGTTAACTGGTGTATTCCCTTATAAGGGATTCCTGTAGATTTAGGGTGCTAGAGGTGTGCCCTAAGAATGTTGTCGTGAGGTTAGAACAACCCTAGCAAGGTTATTTGAGGTTGTAACAAACCATACTAAGGTTCTAAATTCTGAATGAATGTTGAATTCTAAATTGAACCCAATACTCATGTGTATTCCTTTGAAGAAAAATTTAGACCTCCATGATGAATATAGAGAGAGAACAATACCAACAATTCCCCACGATTTTGTCTTTTGGATTAGAGAGAGAGATCATATATGTGTTGTTCAAATAAGAGATTTGAATTCATAGTGGAGCAAATTTCTTAAGATAAATTCCAAATTACATATGCATATTCTTGCACTTATTTAATTGTGAGAACTTATGCACTTATGCACTTGATCCTCGATCCAATTATAAATGGGTCATCTCCATTATCAACACTATACATGCCGCTCTTCCAAAGGATGCATAGTTCTGCTTGCACAAGACATCAAACAATTCTTTTCCACTTCTCAATATATGAGGTTAATGCTAATATGACTATGTAGGGCACAATAGGTGGCACTCAATTTGGATCTTTAAAGCTTCAGACATAACAATTTTACCCATACCGCATATTTCAGACTAGCTTTTAACTTTTTGGACTAGTAAAAAATAGTAAGTTACACAAGGTATAACTCCAAATTTATAATGAATTAGGGCCTAAATTTTACAAATACTTCAATATGTCTTTTTATACTCCTAAAAAAATTTCTATATAAGTCATCCCCCAAAAAAAATTATAGCAAAAATATCCAATGCACCACAAAATGGTTTGAACTTTGAAGATAATCAAATTTGGAATATCCAGATTACAACTATTTGAGAATGAAAGAGATTCTCGTAACTGGTGACAATATGCTAATAATAATGCATATCTAGATGATGGCCTCATAACACTCAAATGTACCTAAATATGAACCAATGAACAATAGTTATCATTCATAGCTTTAATGTATTGGGAATCTTCATTCGCTGCTGCATAACAACCCAAAACTTGTTTAACCAAAAATACCACACTATATCATATCTCTGATAATTGATGTGGCCTCTTAAATGACCATCCATAGTTATAAAACACCTACAAGTTGCAATAGATATCTTTTGTGGCTGGCAAGAAATGGAGTTGACCTCACTTTGGTTTTGGATGGTTGTCATACAAATAGTAGTTCAATAACCATCTTAATATGCAAATGAGTAGCAGTGTGCTCTCTAGTACATGGTACTGCCAGAGAATTATGAACATTCCAACAATGAGGTAAATCATTGAGGATAACCCTCCTCAAAGACACAAGGGATGATTTCACCACATTAAAAACTTTTACTCAGAACTATGAATGGACCACTTTAAGTTTTTATACAAACACATAATTATTCTACAATTAGGTTAATGGCTTAAAATAGTTTTGGCATGCACTAGTGAAATCCAATCAAGGGGTTAGAAGAGAGAATTTTAATCAACAAGAAAATATGGCAATAAGTCTTCAAGCATATGAAATGTAATAAAGGATTGAAAACCATAAATGAGACTAACTTACCATGATGTCAACTATTATGACACTAATGGGGGTATATAGGGGTTGAATTTATAGTGTTAAATGTATATGTAATAGGGATTGGCCTAATAGAGGACCCACGTGTGCAATGGGTGATAATATGTATTATGTATATTTAGAGGTCAATATAGTCATTATTGTATACATGGACTTAGAATTTGGATATATGGACATAGATGGGATACTTGGGAGAGGTTTTCCACATGAAAAAGGAGTAGTGAGACATTTACAGTTGTGACAGAAAACCAATATTCAATGGATAAATTGTTTCTTCAGCTGAAACACAAGTTTTTGCATAAACACAAAAAAATCCTGCCAATAAGCAAAGATAAATACCTAATTTCTATGTTGGATTCAAGATATGCAATTCTATCTCTGTTTTAGAATAAAGCCTTGTATTTGACGTCATGCAATATGTTGGATTGAAGATCCACAATTGTTTCCCTTATTTTATAAAAATAGTAAATACTTATTTTTGACCTAATGCAAGAGGTTCAACTTTATATAGGTGAGATATATCCTCTTGTTATACATTCCCACTTATAATACATACCACTCCATCATGGATATATATAGGTGAGATATACCTAGAGAGAAGAAAAGGTGGATCACAATGAAAAATGAAGAAATATATCATGACAGATATTCCATTGCACACTTTGTGGAATATGACCTTAGAGATATATGTATGGAGAAGCAAAATGAAGATGAAGAGAAATAAGAGCTAAATAATAGTTCCGGGATATTTTTTTTATATGTTGTACAAATGTATACAACGTTTAAGTTGAGGGGTATATGATGAGACCCTAGATTGAGACCTATTGCTCATATTTTTCCATGTATTATTCCTAAATTAGCCACAAAATACAAAATGATTTCTTAATTACTCCCATTTCATTGTCCAATCCAGACATTGTTGAGTAATATTAAAATACCAAAGACTTTCATAGTTACACCCATTTTAATGGCCAATCCAGACATTATTGATTAATGTTATTTAAATGAACATGCTTGCTTTATTTTTCATAAGGGTATAATGAATGCATGGTATCTTAAGTATTTTGAGTTGAATTGGAATATATGCACTAATATTTATTGGAAAACATGAGGTTTCTTTCAAAAATGGCTAAGAAACTTGTAGTTGATCCCATGGACAGCAACAAAAGGGGGTTTTTGTATAATTGCTCCATCTTTAAAACTACAAAAATATATTAGCAAGGGAACAAGAAAGGATACAATTAAGGTATCTTATTAGATTTTTATTTTTATTTTGATGGAGGTCATACTTAATCCATATGCAGCTTGATTCTTCAAAATCTTAGCCACAATTTGAATTCAAGCTAGACATGGAACCATAGAATACACCTCTAGACTTAGCCGTTCTACGTGGAGAGTCAGTAAGTAGACAACATCTAACTAATTTGGGCTCTAATTGATGAGTTAGTTAGGACTCCATCAGTATCATTCAAATATTTATATGGGCTAAAATAGAAGATATGTTTTCCCATTTTTCCATTTTGATTTTGATTTTTCGACAATGGACCGGTTCAGATTCTTCAAGAACATAGTTCTTCATTAGTATGATATATGCAACTTTTGGAGTTAGAGGAATACAACATTGATTTAATTTTTCTTATAATAGTGTCCTATAGGTCTCCAAAATCTCTAGGGAAGTTCCTCTCAAGGAGAGTATCCTTGCAATAGACTTGAAACAAGTGTAAGATTGTTGACAAAGGGAGGTCATAGGAACCCTTGCTCTTTGATTTCCATTTGTATTTATGTTTTGCTGTTGAGGAAACCACCATTTTCCATATTGAATATTTGAGTTGCACGAAGGGTGGGAGCCATAAAACAATAAGTAGAATACACGATTATTTGACCATCGATATGGGGTGACTTGAACGAGCAAGGATCCATATATATGAGTCTATTGAATTTGTTAAGAAGTAATTATGTAGTAAACCAATATTTGAGACATAGGATTATCAGAATTTTTTGAATGGGCCCTAAGTCATTGTGATAAATTATAATGTAGCATTCAAATTAGACCCTAGCCAAATTAGACCAAAAGGTCTTAAGGACAAATTTCACCAAAAAAGTAGATATAGGGTTAACTCCCCAGATTTTGTTGCCTAGAAGTCTGCGTGCCTTGCCTAGGCCTGCCCAGAATTATGATGTCAAATGCTCAAAATTTCTTTACATGTTGCTCAAACTTCTTCTGCCTGCCTAAAGTTTCAACAGAGGCTGCCCAAAACTCTAGTTTCTTCCTGGGAGCAGATATAGGGATTCCCGAGATAGAATCACGCTGCTCGTTAGTGTGAGGGTTTTCCTGAAGTGACTTCCCGTGTCCTCTATGTAATGCACTGAACAAATATGTGCTTCATGTAAGCTGATATAAGGTTTCCCCTAAATATGTTGAGGCTTCCAGAGAGTGGAAATGAGCTCCCAATGGTTAGGGTTAGCCTGCCCAAATATAACATAGGCTTCCTAGATATTCTCCTAACATTACCGAATGGTACAATGCTTTCCTGTGATTGTTCTAATCCTTCCCATGACTATATGAACCAATATTGGGATGCCCATGACTGTCTGTAGACAGACTAGGTGTTTCCCTTGAGAACTTTGCACCCTGATTAGGGTTTATGCTATTGGTGTTTGCTTTGTCTGCTTGGAGATGGAGATAGTGATGCTAGAAGTGTACACGAGGCTTCTGTGAGGGTTTAGGGTGATGCCCTAGCCCGTTAGGAATTTCTATGGCTGCCGTGAGTGTTTATGATGAAGCCCTAGTTCCTCTTCCTACTTGTGGTCAATGAGTGGATGAGTGGCATATTCAAAAGCTAGAATCTACTACTACATGTTGCATCATGCATTAAGGATGGAAAATGAGATGAAATAAAATTTTCTAGGTTATCCTTCCCACATATCTTTAGAGAAAACAATACAAGATTCCATCCTTCCCAAGAGAGTAGTGGAGTCTCAATATGTTATGTTGAAGTTAACTGAAGTTGTATAATATTAGGTCTCCATTATTCCTCCAAAGCAAATCCTTAGCTTGGTTATTGGGCTGCCCGAGATAGAATCAAGCTTTCTGTGAGTGTGAGGGTTTTCTTGAAGTGACTTCTTGGGTCCTCTGTGTAATGCACAAACCAAATTTGTGCTACCTGTAAGCTGATATAGGGCTTCCTGTAAATATTCTAAGGCTTCCTGAGAGTGGAGATGACCTCCCAATGGTCAGGGTTAGCTAGAAGTGTACAAGAGGCTGTCGTGAGGGTTTAGTGTGATTCCCTATCCCGTTAGGAATTTCTATGGCTGCCATGATTGTTTAGGATGAAGCTATAGTTGCACTTCCTACTTGCGGTGGATGAGTGGCAATTCAAAAACCAGAATCTACTACTACATGTTGCATCATGCAATAAGGATGGAAAATGAGATGAAATAAAATTTTCTAGGTTATCCTTCCCACATGTATTCAGAGAAAATAATACAAGATGCCATCCTTTCCAAGAGAGTAGTGGAGTATCAATATGGTATGTTGAATTTAACTGAACTTGTATAAGATTAGGTCTCCATTATCCCTCCAAAGAAAATCCTCAGCTCTATTATAGGGTTTCCCGAGATAGAATTAGACTTCCTGTGAGTGTGAGGGTTTACCTGAGTCCTCTGTGTAATGCACAAACCAAATATGTGCTTCCTGTAAGCTGATACAGGGCTTCCCGTAAATATGTTGAGGTTTCCCGAGAGTGGAGATGAGCTCCCAATGGTCAGGGTTAGCTTACCCAAATATAACACAGGCTGCCCAGATCTTCTCCTAACAGTCTAGAATGGTACGGTGCTTTGCTGTGACTTTTCTAAGCATGCTCGTGACTGTTTGAACCAATACTGGCCTACCTGTGACTGTCTATGGACAGATTAGGTGCTTCCCTTGAGAACTCTGCTTCCCAAATAGGGTTTATCCTCATGATGTCTGCTCTATTTGCTTGGAGATGGAGATAGTGATTCTAGAAGTGTACATGAGGCTGCCATGAGGGTTTAGGGTGATTCCCTAGCTTGTTAGGAATTTCTATGGCTTCTGTGAGTGTTTAAGATGAATCCCTAGTTTCTCTTCCTACTTGTGGTGGATGATTGGATGAGTGGCATATTAAAAAACCATAATCTACTATTACATGTTGCATCATTCAATAAGGATGAAAAATGATATGAAATAAACTTTTCTAGGTTATCCTTCCCACATATCTTCAGAGAAAACAATACAATATGCCATCCTTTCCAAGAGAGTAGTGGAGTCTCAATATGGTATGTTGAAGTTAATTGAAGTTGTATAAGATTAGGTCTCAATTTTATCTCCAAAGAAAATCCTCATCTCCAAGTAGTTTACATGCCTTTTTCAAATAACAATTGTTTTACTAGAAATAAAAATATATTCATATTTTTTTTGAAAAGAGAAAATGAACAAAGATGATGCTAACTTAAAGAACCCGAGAGGTTCATTTTCAATATACAGGAACCAACTATGGGTCATTGATTAATTTCCCAAATCATAGTAAAATTTTCATATTGGAAGATAAATTAAGTTGAATGTCCAAGGAAAAGATCCAACGTCAACCACCCAAAAAAAAAAATGCCAAGACATAAACACATAGCCCTTTTAATATTGAGAAGATATGCGTCTTCTTTGCACTGGATTAAAAAGGACAATCAAGGTTTAGTAAATGAATACTTGGCTACATCTATATCTAGTGATTTTATCTCTTGAATTACACTGGATTCACTCCTTTTGATGATAAAATCTTCTTCATATACCATTGTTGGCTTGCCAAATTGACACTTTTTGCACCCTTCATATCTACTTTTGATCTCTTCGTTTGATCCTTTGAGCCCATAAATACCTCTATATTTTTACATATCTACCCAAATACCCAGCAAGTATAGTAAGGTATGATAATTTATCAAAACCATTTGATTTCCTTTGGTTTAATTATTAAATATAATTCTTAAAGGATTCGTGACTAATTATACTAGATTCTGCATCATACTTTGACTTCAACAGCAGATCAGATATCATGAAGATTGTCTATGCTTCAGATGTTTCCTGCTCGTTCAAACAAAACCGAGTCCATCTAGCTCAATTCTCGTTGACGACTCACAAATAATCAATAAGATATTCATCTCTAGGCACTACGTGCCATAGAGATGAATATGTGTTATTAGATAACAAATCAAAGCATCTTTCGATCATAAGAAGAGCATTATGAAAACAGTTGTATCATTAAATAGATGATAGGTTTTGATACTAAGAAAGCGATATTGGTTAGCTTAGTTCCCGAGCTATAAAAATCCATGGATTCAAATGTAAAGGGGATATAGAATGGAAAATGGATAAGAAGAATTACACTTCTCAAATACTGGTTTTATGAATTAAATAGGGATCAATTCATAATATTGTTTTATTTTGAATTAATGATAAACTAATGGCTTTTTAGATTGTAATATAGTTTGTTTCTGTTGTTAATACTTTCTTCATTTTAGAACCATGGCTATAGCTTAGAGTTTAGTCTGCAAGTCGTTTAAGGACTTGTGGATTTCTTTGAAACAAGCCACCAAGAAGACCATAAGCCCTTCCTTTGTAATTTCAATTCTTGTATAGAATAGATATGGTAATTGTTATTTTATGTTTTTGTTAGAAGAGAGAATTGTAGTTAGCGATATTGTTAAGTGGCTGTAGAAAGTATATTTACATATGTTCGAAATCAGTCCTTTCATTGTGTGACGGTTATTGAAATAATGTGCACAAATGTTTGATATGATTAAGAATCGAGCTCGAATTAATACATTTAGAAGATTGAGTTGAAACATTCTTTAACTGTTTTTAGTTTAATAGATTTGATTTCTTTATTGTAGTTTTAGCTTATGGTTCAATAAAAATAGTTCTAACTTTAGCCTTTAGCTTAAATACAGTTCTTTTGCAAGCCTGAATTCTTGAATGTAGATGATCTAGTTATAGTATTCTAAAATTAATTTATCTCGTTGTAGTTGTACATGTGAGTTAATATTAGATATTTTATTTATTTTAGCTTCAGAAGATAGTTTAATTTATATATTGCTTTCTGCAAATTTGAGCTTTTTAATGAAATAGACTTAGTTGCATTCAACTGTATGATTTATAGACCTCATTTGCTTTATCATATCTTAGGATTTAAGCTAATTTAATTCTATTTCTCTCTGCAAATATTTGTTTTTCAAACATAGTTTTAGGCTTAGTGATAATATCTTCGTGCAAATTTCATTTATGGTGTTAGAGTTCTAAATGCAAGTTAAGCTAGTGTAGTTTCAATTGTGAAAGTGATTCATCTTAATATTAGAATGAATAGTAAATCCTATGCTAATATCAAAAATTATTAGAAGAACAATTCATCGAATTGATAAGAGCATGAAGACATTAAACAAAATCAATCTTCCAATTCACTTGCTGTCACATGTTCAGTTTCTGTGTCATTACACAATTTTCTACTTACTTAGTCTAGTTTCTGAGTTATATTAGAATAAATATCTTTCATTAGTTTATTTTCATTTTGAAGGTAGATGCTTTAAATTAAGATTATTTTGAAAATAGTTTGAAAGGAATTTCATCTCTGCAATTAAGATAAAGTTTTACATTTGATCTTAGATGTAAGAATATTTGGTTAGTATTTAGAATTGATAATCATTAGATTAAGAATTTGAATAGAACATTCTTAGATTAGAAGAGTTCAGATTAAAAGTAGATCAGAGTAGAGTAGATCAAATTAGGATACGTTGTGATCCTGCTCATATAGTGCGTGTGCCTCAAAGGTTACCTCCCCGGGTTGACATTTTATGAAGGCTATTTGTAGTGATATATTTAGCTCAACAACCAATAAAATAAATATGCCCTATCTTGAGGTTTTGGCATAAAGATTTAGACCATAAGGACTTCTTCTGAATCTAGATATTATGAGATATTTATCAATTTTAATGTACTAGGCCCTTGGGGCTTTGTTTAATTTGTAAAGATCATTTTCAAACCTGCACACTAGATTCTCTTGATGTGCATGTTGGAATATATGTAGCTGAAGCCTGATACACATACACCTCCTCCTAAATATCGATCAAGGTAGGCACTCCTTACTTCCATTTGATAACATTTCCAGGCAAGCTAAGCTACCATGGATAGATCCGATATAATTGTGACCAGCTTTGCTGTAATGGAAAGGGTATTCTCTTTGTCCACTCATTTTTTCTATGCAAAATCCTTTGGAACCAACCTCTCCAAAATTTTATGTAGTGAACAAGCTGCTTTGTATTTTGTCCTGTACAATGTAAATCCATCCGCAGGAAATTGGTTCCTTACTTAGAGGAAACAACATCAATGATGTTTACGTCATTGTTAGCCATATTAGTGCTGACTTGAATACTACCATATTTTCTAAAAATGGCTATCTAGATAGAAAAGTGTATAGCCTAGTCTAATCTAAATACAAAATTCCAAACTAAGCGAAGTGTTTTTCTCACGAGAAGTGGCCTACCTGTTGAATAATCCCTTTGTCCCCAAACACAACACCTTTTTAATGTAAAGGAAAACTAAAAATAACAGGATAACTAAAAACAACACAAGTGTGAAATGCTTTGGCAGTGTTACAATTTCAGACAAATGTTAAAGGATTTTAGAGTACCCCAAAAATAGTATACCCATGGAGGTGGAGCTAGCGGGCCAATTGGAGTTAGTGACAATGTAAATAAGGAATGCCTACAATGGGGTATTGAAGGGGTTTCTTGATAGAATTCCCAAGGTTAAGATGATGTGAGGTGGGTTGATAATTCATGATTTTAACAAAGGAATTAATGTATAGCTAGTGTTCTTGTACGTATGAGATTGTGTAAGATAATGGGTCTATGGTAGAAGGGATTCCAAGCATGGGAAGGGCTTGTGATGGAAAGATAGAGTGGAAAATACTTGCAATAAATATGTTGTCTTGCATGTCACTGACTTTAGAATTTGATGTTGATGGAGTTAAGAAGGTAGTAAATTTATCTAGGTGATCAGTATGCCATTGGAGATGATAGTTTCATCATCCAAAAGTGTTGTATGCTCAATGTGGATCTAGATAGTGTATGAATTTTTGGAAAAGTTGTGTGGATATTTTAAGCACACAATGTCACAAGGATGATGGTTTGTTTTTTTTTCTATAGGAATTGTTGTGGTTGTCGATGTAACAATCCTTCCTAAGTATACTATTTTTGGCAATGTTTGTTGTTGGTGAACGACGGATTGCAGACTATTAAACATTTTTGGTGAGGATTTTGTTGATGGGGCTGGTTGATGGTTTTTTTTACTAAGTATATTGTTTATTTATCCATCTTGACTTGTGCCTCATTTTCTTGCTTAAAATTGGTATTGGTTGGAGGTTTTTTTAAAATGATGATATTTTTCTCTTATTTGCCAAGTTTTTTTCAGCCATGGCGTAGGTAGAACCAGATAGGTATTTGTCAGACCTGTATTCCTTGAGTGAGGGGAGTTTAGGAAGGATAGAGGAAAGTGAGAAATTTTGTAGGTCTACAAGGGCTAGATCAACTAGATGTCAGAAAATCAGAAGAAAATTCAATAAACACATGGAATTTTTTCTCGCAGAAGGGGGGTCATGTTCCTATGATGATGAGACAATAGGAAACATCAAGGTTTCCTTAAAGTACAAACATCTAGTGAAACAATGGGTACCTAGGGATATTCCTCAACTCAACACATAATTTTGTGTGAATGGGAGGATATATAGAATTGCATCGTTGCCATTACATGGATTGGGGTTGTTTTGCATGGATGACATAAAGGTCGGTTATGACAGATGTACATAATTGATGGAGTATGCTGGACCCTCTTACAACTACGAAGATTGGATGTTCCGGGTCCAATATACACGAAGTATGCGTAGATATGGGTTTTCAACAAATTATTTACAACTGAAAGACAAAGATCAAAATAAAGGAGCAACATTGTACATTGACAAAAGGCCAAAGGCAGCTGGGTATATTACAGGGTTTATATAAAACAATACACAACCAAGATCTACACTTACGAAACCCAACTGCATATTTGAGGTTCATGAAGGAAACTGTGTATTGGTATGTTCCATTAAAACAATAGCTGCAGGGTAAGAGCTGCTTATTAATTACAATTTGAATCGAGTAGATGCAAACACAGTTACTATGGATGTGGTACATCAAACAATTTACCCAACCTTTTATTATTTATTTTAACCTATTTAGGATTTTTTCGTTAATAGATTGTTATAATTTTGATTAAATTTTCTATATTTACTTCATAGGGTAGTGTTCAGGGGTGCATCACCCCAACAGTTGGTTAGAGGAGTACATCATCCTCGAGGAAACATGTATACATCTTTGTAATAGTACAAGTATAATTTTAAAAATGAGTTTTTTTTTGCATTTTTTCGTGAGTATAATCGTATGGTTTATAAAATGTTACCTATATTTACTTTTTAGGGTAGTGATCGAGGCATCCCCCAGCAGCTGGTCAGACGACAGCAGCCTCGGCGCAAGAGGTAAACATGATTGTAATTGTACAATTTAAGTATGTCAAAATGTCATGTTATTATATTGTTTCAGTTAGTATTTTGGTTTTTCTAGGTAGTTTTTTCTATGTTTTTGATGCAGGGTTCTGTGAGGGGCACCTCCCTCATAGTATATGTTACCAGACCTGCCTCGAGGCTGCAGGTATACATCGATGCCATTGTACAAATTTAATATATAGATACAGTTTTGTTGTTATGTTGTTTCAAGAGTATATTCGTTTGGTTTATATAATTTTATCTATATTTGATGCAGAGTGTTGATCGGGGAAGCCACTTGGCTGTTGATCAGATGACAACAACCTCTGAGAAACAGGTAAACCTGATTGTAATTCTACAATTTAAACACGTCAAAATTGTATACATATATAAAATGTAGCATAATGTTTTTTTTGTTATGTATTTTTCGTTTGTATATTTCTTTCATTATGATAATGTTGTCTATAGTGTTTTTTTGCAAGTGGATGATCGAGGAAAGTCCCTAGTTGTGGATAAGACCACACCGTCATCCAGGCATTAGATAAACCTATATGAAATTCTATGAATATATCATGATATATATGTTTTGTTAATATATTTTTTTCCTCAGACTATTGCCTTAACACGTAAGTAATGTTTTATATAATTTTGTTGCAGACCAATGATTCAGCGTATGAAACAACATCACAAAAATCCATATATTTTGATGTGCATGAGTTGTTGAACGATGTTGACATTGACTCTTCTCTAGACCCAGTTAAGGTGATAGAGAAGACCATGAAAAAAATTAATGAAGATATCCTTCACCTGCTATTCATTATTCCTCAGACAGATGAGACTAAATTCAAGGTTAAATTGTTGGTAAAGAGATCTCATGCCTTGCGAATAAGTTGCAGAATCTTGAATAATAATATCAATTCATTTAAAACTTTATAATTTTTATATTTATATGATAGTGAAATTTTAATTGAATGGTTTGTATTTACAGGATTTTTTGCGACCATGGACTAGTGGTAAAGGTGATGTTGGGCCCAATGATACTCGTGGAGGTCTTTCGTCACATGAGAAAATGAATCCATGTACACTGATTCATGCACCATTGTTTTCAACTGAACAGTGAGCAACACGTTCCACACACCCCCGAGGCTAGGAGAGAGTGCAACCGTCGCTGACCGACGCACACCAAATTGTGTAGAAGAAGGGGTGGATGTAGAGCCTGCTAGTAATGTTGATGTTGAAGCAACATTTCTTGGATATTCCTGTGTCACTAGCACGGTTTCAATATAGACAACATTTTTGGTGGATGAAAAACTCAAATAAGGATAGAGAAGATCCTAAGTAATTATACATTGTTTAAGTTAGTTTTTATAATTTGATTGTAATATATCGATAAAACCTTTTTTTTTAACTAATGATGGAATGATTGTTTGGCAGGAAATGATGTTTTTTAGAAAAATATAAATGATTTGACCTTGGAGATATTCAACCCCACCATCTGCACAAGGTGGGACAGCAAAATGAAAAATTTAAAGGTCGAGCTGACTAATCGATTGGTTTCCCTGTTAGACAACGATACCTTCGATACAACAAAGGTCCTAAAGAAGGATGGAAAACATATGAAGATTGTTCGAGACCAATATAGGGTTCACCTAGAAAGTAACCCTAGGTATGAGTGCCCCCAATGATTCCATCAATGGAGTGTAAATCCCTAGTGGAAGATGGGAAGGAGAGGGCTCTGATAAAATCAAGAAAGATACCACCAGGCATAGGAAGGTATGCAATACTTTCCACAATGTAATGCTAACCCTTATTATTATTAATTTTTATATCGAATTTGGAACATCTAACGTAATTCAACACTTTATTAGGCTTTCAGACACATCAAAGGCCACAAAGAAAAGACTAGAAAAAATTGGTCAACACAAGCTTGGGCCTAGTGGTTATTCAAATTTGGAGGCACAAATTGTAAGTATCAAAAACCCGATAATGAATCCAAATAATAAATTGGAAATGATTTTCATTTTAATGTGGAGAAAAATGTAGAATTAATGACGTTGTGAAAATATGCAGGCCGACTGATTCAAAGAAGTACCCACTCAGGAAGACTTGAATCTTGGCTTGCAAGATGGCTTTGAAGTTGTTATTGAATGCTAAAAAAACTTGTGTGGGAAAACACGATCTTCTAGTGATCCATATAGTGCACACGTATATAAAATATGTATAGTTTAATGAAAATTTATTACTTGTTATGCAATCTATTCATTATAACCAATTAGCATAAAATATTTATTCTGTTTTGAGCAGGAAAGTAATGATCCCCTTAATGTCGAAGATGGACAACAACCAATCGAAGATCATGCTTCGATTCTTGGTAATGAATTTATTCATATGCTATTGTTATATATAGAGCATTGTATATGGTCAACATTAATTGTACTTCTCCATATTTCAATTGCAGAGCATACAGAGAGTCACACTATACAAGTTGAGCTTGTATAGGAAAATGAAGAACATGATGTATCCACAAAAGGTAAAAAAACTCCTTTGTAATGTTTTTTTTTAAAAATCAAATACTTGTAAGTATAATAAAAAAATAAATTAATGCAACATTTTCACATTATTGCAGCAATTCCGAACCCCTTTCCGCAAAATCCACATGGTGAGAAGTCTACTAGGGAGACATCACAACAAGTTGATGAAGCACCAAAAACCAAACGACAAATTCTAGAAGATGCGCTTCTTGATGATTTTGTGAAGAGAAGAAAAAAATAGAAATAAGTGTCTAAAGAAATATTGTGTAATTATTTTTTATAATATAATGTCGTGCATGGTCTATTTGTCCATTGAATGAATGAATGGTTTAATGAATGCTATCTTTTATTGAATCAATGTGTTGACTGAATGCCTGAATGGTTTAATGAATGTTAGATTTTATTGAATGAATCTATTAACTTAATGAATGAAAGGTTTAATGAATTTTAGTTTTTTTGAATAAATGGTAATGTTTGTTTATGATGAAATCTGCATGAATTTGCACTATTGTTTTCAAGTACATGCATTGGGTTTGGGGAATTGAGAATGTTGTGAGGCAGGGTAGGGGATATAAGAGATTCCACCTTCACGTGGTTGGCCCTATTCAGTACAGAATATTAAATTATTCTCGAAACAGAGAGGAGCTCAATGAATGGTAAGGAATTATCCATTTCCCATAGTTATTTCACTGAAGCATTATTGTCATAGCATGTATTTCATGACTTATAAATTTTCTTTTGCTATCTATAATTGTAGTGTTGAAATTTTACTATTGCTATTTCACCCATCCCTTGGAACTTGTTATAGATACCCTTGGGAAACATTTTCATATTTCAGAAGAAAAATTGGTGTTTTGATGTAATCGATGGTCTTATATACTTTGTTTTGGTGTTTACCATGTTTCCTCAAGTGAACTCTTAGTACCCATTATTTTACTTGAATATTATTGAAATTTACATTGTTAAATTAAAAATGTTCATCAAACGTAAAATGCTCGTTATTAATGTTGTTTTTATTCATTGAGACAAACTACCGAGACTCTATTTTTTTAGCTTCATTTTGTTATTTTCATAAACAAGCACATATTTATTTGAGGGGTCCTAACATGAAATTATTGCAACATGAAAACATTTGTAGTATATTGAAAGATGTTTTGAAAGGAAAAGCAAAAGCAGACATTGTCAAGCTCCACAAATCAAGGGAAGTTGACCAAGAAATTATAAGTATCTGCAACATATGTGTATAATTTACTAGAAACCAGTAAGAGCAATGATGCATTATCATGGTGTACTTTTAAATTGCAGCTGCTTTAAAACATTTTTATTTATAGCTACAAATTTTCATCTTTTCATATTTTTTTTGTATTGCAAGACATGTTAGAAACATAAGATATTTTACTCGCATATTGCTGGTTTGAATATGAACTTTACTACGATTTGTTTGCCATCATTTTCACCTTTAACTGTTGTTAAGAAATTTTTTCATGCTTGATATTTTTTTAGATAGAAACGGTTATATTATATAAAGGAGTTGGTATAACCACAGAAACAGAGCCCAATTTACAAAACACCCTTATAGAAGCGAAAAATCAGGTCAATGATCCTTAACCATCCTTAAACATGCCCTTGTGGAAGTGGCAAAGAAGGTCCAAAATATCCCTTACTAGAGGGGCATACAAACACAACAAATTATTGGAAATTTTATAGTTTCAAGATGACAAAACACTAACAGAGTCTAGCAAATACTTTTAGAACTAACAACATACATGACTGATAGGAGACATACAATATATACTTCAGAAAAGAGCATACCAGATAGCATTCCACGACCAGCAAGAGACAAAACAGAGTGAAATTTTAAAAGAATCCACAAGCTACTTGGAATGCCCATAGAGACAAGACGACGAACCTGATTTGTTTGCGCATTCCATTTTGAACACCCTTAGCTTGAGCTTATCAACCTTTACCTCCAGATTTTCCATTGGCTTGATAACTGCAGATTCAGACTTTTTGATAGTGCGCTTGAATTCCTTTCTCAGAAACATCAGGTCCCCTTCCACATTTCCCAGCCTTCTGCCTCCTTCATAATCGATTATATCTATCGTGCCTTTAAGCTTCACCACTTCCTCTTTAACATCGTAATCAACCAGAGTCAGCATGGATGATCCCAATGATTCAGAGGAGGTCATGATTGATACCATGCTTCTGACCACCTTCGGCACCACCACTCTCTAATTTTTCCCGTAGCTTGCTCTGATATCAGCCTCACTTCACTTGCAGACCAACCAGACCAAGGTGTGTCTTCCCTTCATCTTCTTGGAGTTTATATATCTACTCCTCACGCACGAAAACAACAGACCACCAGGGATCATCATTCTGTTCAATAAATCACACATAACCTTTCCCATATCATGGTGGGTCGACAAGACTACAAACCTCCCGTTCGCATGCACGAAATGCTCCCTTGTATAGAAATTTAAATGCATCATGTAGTTGCCATGATCTCCCATGCGATGGAACATGTCCACACCATGCATCCAAACTTTGCACAAGTCCTCTCCATGCGTCTAATATCTTATCCACACAGTGTCCCTACCTTCAGCCCCAGTCCTATGGAATAGGGAAAAACTCAAGGGACCCATTGACCTGGAAGGAGCCAGGGCTTAGTGCGGAACCTAAGTTTTCCACTCAGGTCCACCTCCTTGTTGTGGATTCTAAGCACATGAAATAAATTTACTTTTTGAAAGAAACAAACTAAAGACTGGATCCTTTTTATCAGTTGTCTAAGGTGCAGATGATTTGGCAAGGAGCCTTCGACTATTGCTTGGATAAGAATCCTCGAGTCTCCCAACATTGTGAGCTTTGTAATTCTCTTGTTATTGGCAATCACAAGGCCTTTCCAAAGGGATAAATCTTTGGCAATGTTATTTGTTTCCGTGCTGAGCCCCCAAGAGAAAGAAGTTTCTATTATTCCATCCCAGGTGAAGAAAACCCCGCCCCCCCCTGTCGCTCTGGGATTTCCTTTCAAGGCACCATACATAAACAAAGTCTGAGAAGGTAGTCTTCTCAGCCAACCATTCAAATCCTTTTCATCCATTCTCATCTCCCAAGACTTCTTCTTCTCGCGCTTATGGACTATAATTGGGATATTTGGGGAGAGACTAGTGATCCAATCAGATTCTTTTTTATCTGTGGGGTTTTCACCACTCTAGAGATGAGAAAGATAGTCACCCAACAAAGCATCAATTTTGGCAACCACCTGGATGGCTACCAACTAGATCCCTCTGAAAATTCAAGAATTCCCTTCAAGCCAAATTTTCCAGAGGATGATCTTTGGTAGGGCCATCCAACAGCCTTTGGTTCTTTCACACTTGAGATTGGTGAAGGGAGAGTTAGAGGCCCAGGTGGTTAACATGGGGTGGATATTCTCAGGAAGCAATGAAGCATTCCCAGGGAGTGCCAACCTCCAGATTTCTTTGGAAAATGGACACGAGATTAAAATATGCTCAATAGTCTCTTCACTAATGAAACAGAAAGGGCATCTCGTAGGGCCTTCCCATCCCTTTTTCCTTAGATTTTCACTAGTCAAAATTCTGCCATGAGCTAAGGTCCACACAAAGAAATCAATTTTAGGGAGGCTTTTCATGCCCTAGATGCTTTTCCAAATGGGTGAGTTACCAACCACTCCGTGATTTGTTAAAGCTTTGTAACCAACTAAGGTGGGGTATCTTTCGTATTTGTCCCCCCAACCTTTGGAGTCCTTAGAGATTTTAGAAATCGGGGGATTCTCATGAAGATTGGCAATGAGAGAATTTGTTGCATCTGCCAAATGGTTTAGAGAGGGGATATTCTAGTTCTTCCAGGAGCCATCTTGATTCCAGTCTGAAATGTCCCACAGGGTAACCAAATTGCAACTTTGCAAATAACCTTTAAGCTGATCCAAGCCAGTCAGTTGTTCAATTGGGGGCTCTCCCATGATAGAGTCCTCCTACACCTTAATCCTCTTCCCATTTCTTTGTATCCATGTGAGCCTGTTAGATAAGAAAGGAATAGATTTTTCCAGAATGGAGAAAATTTTCGAACCTTTCATCACTCTAAGCGGGCTACCCAGACTTCTCAATCGGCTACTGGAGAGATATTTTTTCAAGAGGGCCTTTTTACACCAAGATGGTTTGTCGGATATTATTTTCCAAAGAATGTTAGCTCCCAGAGCTACATTTTGAGACTCCATATTCCTAATTTGAAGTCCTCCTTGGATCCAAGGCTTGGTGATATTTTCCCAACTGACCAAAGGGAGCTTTTTATCGTTATGCTTCCCTCCCTTCCAGAGGAATCTTTTGAGCATTGAATCAATACAGGCTATAATTCTCTTTGGAGCAAGGAGAATGGAACAATGGTAGATAGGGATGCTGGAGAGAAAAAATTTAATAAGGATTAACTTCCCCGCTATATTTAACCAGGCTGCTCCCTAAGTGTTGATCCTGCTTTTGATTTTGTCAACAATTTGAAGCGATGAGGAGGATTTAGGAGAAGCTTTGAAAATGGGGACTCCAAGATATTTGAAGGCCTCCCATTGAGTTTTAACTTCAATGCCCATTAATATGCTAATGTCCTCCATCTCTCTAGGGTTGTAGTTCCAACCAAGAATGAGGCTTTTACTGAAATTGACCAGGCTACCAGAAGCCTCTTGGTAGAGATCTAATTCCTTTTGGAAAATCTTGGCAGAATTTACACTCGCCCCACCTAGTAGAATTGTATCATCAGCAAATTGAGCATGGTTAATGTCTTTAACGCCTTTGGCGATGCACATCCCAATGAGCTCGTTATTGAACTGGATTTGATTCAATTGAAATCTGAGGACTGAGGCCTGAATGGCATAGAGAAGAGGAGAGAGAGGAAAGCCTTGACGAAGACCCCTAGAGGCTTGAAAGAAACTAGTAGCCCTCCCATTAACCAGGGGGGCAATCCAAGGAGATTTAACGCAGGATTGGATCTAGTTAATGAAGCTAGGGTCAAAACCAAATCTTTGCATAACCTGAAAGAGAAAAACATATCTAACTCTATCAAAGGCATTAGCTAAATATAGTTTGATGATCATACCTTTTTCCCGATGCTGAATGCTAGAGTGGATAGCTTCTTGAACCATGATAATGCTATCAACGATATGCCTGCCTTTTACAAAGCCACCTTGGTTTTTCAGAATGATACTCGATAGGGCCTCTTTGATTTGGTTAGAAATGAATTTGGTGATGATTTTGTACCCGATGTTGCATAACGAAATCGGTCTGAATCTATCAAAGGAGATGGCTCCTTTTTCTTTGGGGATAAGGGCAAGAAAGGCCGAGTTGGTGCTCCCCCCCAGCTTATTTCATATTTGAGACTTAGATACCATTCAACAAAGGTCACGTTTTATAGTTTTCCATCAAGCTTTGAGAAATATGATAGAAAACCCATATGGCCCTGGTGCCTTATTGGGCTCCATACTTGCCAGAGCTGATTTTATTTCTTTTATCGAGACCGAAGCAATTAATTTCTTGTTAGTGGAACGAATGATCAACTTGGGAACCGACTCCAGGATGGGGGAGAGGGGGGTGTTAGGAGCCTCATCTATATAAACCTTTTGGAAGTGATCATAGACAGCCTTTTTTATCTCTTCAAACTCTTGGATGAATTTTCCTTGATTCTAGATTTCTTTTACGACTTTAAAATTTTTCCCGCCTTCATCCTGCTTATGGAAGAAGGTTGTGTTTTTGTTTCTAGCTTTTAGCCATAGACATCTAGACTTTTGTCTCAAGTAGTCTTCTTTAATTCTGTAGGATTCATGGAGGTTCCTGTGAAAACTAGTTTATTTTTCTAGGGAGGAGAGATCCACTGGCTGAGACTCTTACTCCCTTTGGTGCTTTTCCAGTGACTGTTGCGCTTCAATCCTTTGGATCACAAGAAACTTCTGAGTCTTGGACCAAGCTTTGAGTGATTTTTTAAGACGCCTAATATTCTCTTCCCTGATATAGAATGGGGATCCAGAGACCGTAGAATCCCAAACTGATTTAACGAGATTATGGAACCCATCCTGGTTAATCCAAATAGGACAAAAACAAAAGGGGATAGGGCCCAGGTTTTTCTCTTCAGCCAGATCAAGAAGATTTGGTTTATGAACAGAGACACCGAAATCTTGGATAGAGGAGTTGGATATGAAACCAAGCATAGAGAAGGTTTGCTGGACCAATAACTTGTCAAGCCTTGCCGCAATATGACCAAGACCCGTTCTTCTGTTGGTCCAAGTGAACTGACCATGGCCTGGCTTGATGTCTTCCAGATCCCAATCCCTGATAATATCTTCCATGTTCTCCCTTATGGGATCTCTGACAATAGATCCGCCTCTTTTTTCCTTGGCATTGAGCATGATATTAAGATCTCCTGCAAGGATTAGGTTTATAGGATGCTGGGTGGTGAGGAAATCTTGAATGCTCAGCCATCAATTCTTCTTTTCTAAAAGCAGGGTAGGGACATGGACATTTAGAATACTAACCTGAATTCCAGAGTCCTTGTGGTGCAAAGTGGAGAGGATCCAGTGCGCTTGAGAAGTGGACTAGACTAACAAAAAAGCTTCTTTTTTCCATAGAGTTCCTATACCGCCAGAGGCACCCCGAGCACTCCTTGCTGAACCTTCACTATTCTTCCAGTACCTCTGGATTGAAAGGAGGAAGTCATCTTCCTCCAGTTTTGTCTTTTGGATCAGAAGAACGCCAGGATTGGAAATTTGGATTGGATATCTCATTGCTTCTGTATTTTTCTTGCTTCCTAACCCTCTATAGTTCCAGGCGACTATCTTCATTATTTAACTTTAGAAGATTTGGCAGCCCCTTTGGCTTGCCCTTTCTGTCTTGTGTTCTTAGGATTCAAAATTGATTCGATAGTGGGTTGTGCTCCTATGATCTTGTCATTATAAGAGGCTTCCTCTCTTTTTTCTTTGTATGTTTTCCTCCCCATTTTGGATTTTTTCTGTGACACTTGCGATTTCCCAATCTCACCTTCTTCTTCATTCGATGCCTCCTCATCTGACGAAGGGATCATGGATTCTAGATGACTATTTACTCCCTGGTGCTTCCCTTTGGTGGGTGGGGCTTTCCCTTTGGCAATAGGGCTTGGAGGATCCCCTGATTCACAAACCACGTCATTGTCCTTCTTTGAGTCTCGGTTTTCGATTGCATGATCAGCAGAGCTATTTCCTTAATTAGATTTTGTTTTTGAGATTCTTCCTTCCTTGCATGACCCATGATTCTTTCATCTTTCTTCTGAACGCGTCTTCTATTGTCTATGGTTTTCTTTTCTTGTATCCACCCTTCTTCTTGGTCTTTTTCTGAAAGATCTATTGGACGTTTAGGGAAGGTTTTTTGGAAGTTCCCATACTCGTGGCAATGAAGACATTTAAAATGGATCTGCTCATAATCTAGCTTTTGGAAGTGCTACCAATATCCCATCATAAGCTTAACTTCTTCAGGGAGGCTTGCTTCTAGATATCTTCAATGCAGATCCTGGCACAGGAATAGTTCTCCTTGGGGAAGGCTTTGTCAATATATTTTCCTAGCCTGTCACCAATCACTACCAGTGATGAGGGGGTCCAGCAATGAATCAAAATATTGGGAATATGAGCCCAAACTAGGACAGCCTTGGGGAAATCCACAGTCGGATCAAAATCAGGAGTCCATCTGTTGAGATAGAGACCTTGGGGTCCCATAAAATACAGATCGCTTCAAAAGATCAGGTCCCAGTCTTCTTTGGAAATGAATTCAAAGAGGAAAAACCCCCTACCAACTGCATAATAAGTGTGTAAATTGAACCCAAGAGATAGATCAATTACAATCACAAAATTACTAATCAAACATGCAAAATTCACACCAAAGGAGACTGAAATTGGAGCATAACACTGATCTGTATTCAATAACTATATAATACCCAAACTTATGAAGTAATAGGCTGCTGTAATATATAATTACATGAGATATTTGAATGCATAAGGATGCCATTCGAAATGGTCAAAAAGCAGGCTTACTAAATCTAGTCAAATCCCCCATAGGTGCATAAAGCAGTTTCCAAATCTACCAAGATTCTCACGAATTGGATAAGTCAAGTAGGAAAGCTAATGAGGGATGGAAATACAACTCATACATTCTTTTATTAGGAGAAAAGGAGGGAGGATGATGTGGGAAAAAAACAAGTCAACTACACCTTGTCTAGCTTTTCCTTTTCCCTTAAATCTCAATAAAACAGACAGCTTTTTAGAAAAAAGCACATATGCGCTTTGGAAGATATGGAATAAATAAGACATGCTAAATTGGGTTTCTAGGATGTTTCCCAAGTGCTCCATGACTCAGTTTTAGCATGTGTTGACTTCTAGGACTTGTAGAAGGCAACTAGCATAGTGTGGAATCTAGGAAACTAGGTAATAAGACAAAAATAATTAAAATTAATGTCTAAGGTAGGTAACTATGGGTTGATTATTCTAACACCCCCCCTTAATCCTGAATTTATGAGTTAATATCAGAAAACTATAGGGCCTAGAAACAAGGCTTAGTCACCCTTTACATACTGCTTGTCCATACAACAAGGAAAGAGGCAAAAACCCAGTGGGAAAATCCTCCCTTAAACATGGACATGATTTTTTTTTTTTTTTGGAATCTTGTCATCAATCATGCTTCACAGCATGATCAACAATCCCCAATAGTGATTTGATATTGCTAAAGGTCTTCTCACAAAAAACTTTGGTGAAGATGTCTACTACTTGTTCTAAAGATGCACAAAAGAGTAGATCAATGGTGCCATCATGCACAAGTTGTTTGATGTAATGCATATGGATCTCAATGTGCTTGGTTTGTTGTCTCTGAATTGGATCATTGTAGATTCAAATGGTGCTCTGATTATCACAGTAGATAATAGTTGAAAAATTTGATTCGAAACCACATTCTCCAAGTATCCCCTGCAACCACAAACATTGAGTTGCTGCATTTACAACTCCTCTATACTCTGCTTCTGTAGATGAGAGTGCTATGGCACTCTACTTTTTTCTTGACAAGCTGATTGGTCCTTCTGCAAGCATGAACACATGTCCTGATGTAGACTTTCGATCTGTGTTGTTACCTGCCTAATCATTGTTAGTAAACCCAGTCAAATCAAGATCAGATTTTGCTTTGTAGAAGATCCCATGAGTTCTTGTTCCTTGAACAAAATTTAGGATCCTTTTGGCTGCTCTCCAATGGATCTCATGAGGTTGATCCATGTATCTCGAAGCCACACTAACTACATAAGATATATTAGTTCGAGTGTGTGTAAGATAAAGAGAACACCCAATCAACTTCCTATACAGTGTATTATTTACCATAGGAGAAGAACCTGCTTCTTCAAGCTTAAATCCTGAAAGGAAGGGAGTCTTGCTTGGCTTGCAATATTTCATGTTGAACTTGTTCAACAAATATAGAGCATACTTGGACTGATGTACTTTGATTCCATGTTGGGATTGAGCAATTTCGAGACCCAAGAATTGGCTCAACAATCGCAAATATGTCATGGAAAATGCATGGTTCATTGCATCCTTCAAGGAGGCAATCTCTTTCTTTGAACTTCCTGTAATCAGAAGGTCATCCACATACAAGACAATAATAATCAAAGAACCATGAATCAGCTTCAAATAGACATTAGGATTAGACTTGCATTGAACAAAACTCAGTGATAGCAAAAATCCATCAATCTTGGCATACCAAGCCCTGGGGGCTTGCTTGAGCCCATACAATGATTTCTTTAACCTGCACACTAAAGATGGATAAAAAAAAACCATTCAGGTTTCTGCATGTAAATCTCTTCAGTGATATCTCCATTTACTAAAGAACACTTCACATTCATGTGATGTACCTCCCACTGCTTTGACGCTGCAATGGCTAGAGCTAGCCTTATGGAGTCCATCTTTGCCACTGGTGCAAAGGTTTCATTGTAGTCAATTCCATGTACTTGTGAGTATCCATTTGCTACCAATATTGCCTTATATTTCAAAGGTGAAACATCAGTAGCAAACTTAGTCTTGAAAACCCACTTACATTGAACTAGCTTCCTCCCTGGGGGAAGATCAACTAGTTCCCAAGTGTTGTTCTTCTGGAGTGAGCTGAATTCTTCTTTCATGGCTGTTTGCCATCTTGGATCATCTGCTGCATATTCATATGTCCGTGGATCTGATTCAACCATTATATATGACTTATCAGCAAATAGAGGATCTTTCACACAAAGGGCACTCTCAAACTGAGATCTAGTCCTCCTAGTGTCACTAGGATTTCCAGCTAGTTCTCCAGTTGCATGAATGGTATTTGCTGCCCATTTGGGTCTTGTAGGACTATTAGGATCTGCAATCAAATCATCATTATCAGAATCAGCAAACTCATTAATCTCTCCACTTACAATCAATGGATCTGGTGGTGAAGAAGACTCTCCAACTTCAACTGCTACTAAAGGCTCTTCTTGGAGCTGAACACTTCTTTCAATGAAATATTTGTTAGTGCTCAAGTTGATCAACTTGTACCCTTTTTAATATTCAAAATACCCAAAAAATAGGCACTCTTGCCTTTGGGACTGCAAAGCCTTCCTCTTTTCAGTTGGAATTCTAGCCTAAGCCTTTGAGCCAAAAATCCTGAAATGGGTCACATCTGGCTTGTGCCCACTCCAAGCTTCGAAAGGAGTCATACCATCAAGTTGCTTATGAGGCACCCTATTCTAGATGTAGGATGTACAGTTTATAGCCTCGGCCCAAAACTTTGGTGGAAAAGTCTTAGCCTCCATCATGCAGGTTGCCATCTCCTTCAATGATTTGTTCTTTCTCTCAGCAACACCATTTTGTTGTGGTGTGTAATGGATTGAATGTTGCATCTGAATACCTACATCTTTACAATACTAAATGAACTCATACTTGAAATAATCACCACCATTTTCAGATCTGAGGATCTTGAGTTTCCTCCCAGACTGGTTTTCAACCAAGGCTCTAAAGAATTTGAAGAGGTCAAAAACTTCAGACTTATGCTTTAGGAAGTAAACCCAACAATACCTGGAAAAGTCATCTATGAAGGTCAGTGCATATTTGGATTGACTCATGGAAATATGAGGGAATGGACCAGCAATGTCACTGTGGATCCGCTCAAGAGGTGCAGAGGTTCTCTCATGACTAGCTTTCTCATACTTGTGCTCTGGGTGTTTTCCTAGGATACAACCTTGATAGACTCCCTTAGAAAACTTGATCTTTGGTAACCCTATGACCATATATTTTTCACTCAAATCAGAAAGATACTTGTAGTTAAGATGGCAAAACCTTTCATTCCAAATCTTGCTTTCTTCATTAGCATGAATCAGAAGAGCAGAGGGGTTTGAGTAGGGTAGAAAATGGGAAAACTTGTATACCTTCAAAGTGTGATCTACAACACCTTTTGCTATGACTTTATCATTTGAAATCTCAGTGATTTCAACATCATCAGGGGAGAAGATGACCTTCTTTGGAGACCCAGTATGAGTCATCTGATACACTGACAAGATATTAGAGGCAAGACCTAGAACATACAACATATTATTGATCTTACCATGGTCAAGATCAATCCTTCCCTTTCCCAAACTGTCAGTGAGAGAGTCATCTCCCAAAGCTATTGGTGGACCTTTTGACATGTCAAGAGAGGAGAATATCTCTTTTGTCGAAACCATATGTCTAGAAGCTCCAGAGTCTATGATGAATCTAGGTGAGCTTGATGTGCCAGCAACCAAGGTATGTACTCTCTCTCTGTCCTCTGAATTTGATCCTCCTTCCCTCTTCTTTGAGCAATCATGAAAGGAGATGTTATTCTTCTCTAGGAGTTAGGTCAACATGTCAATTTGATTTTTCATACAAGAGCTCTCAGGATCTTTAAATGTTCCAGAACCTCGAGCAAAGAGGTAATGAGAACGAGCAAAGAGGTAATGAGGAATACTATCTCTCCAAAATTGAATGTACCCCGTGATCTCAATAAAGTTGGTTTGTTAGCTATGGTTCGTACTGGTCTAGTGGGAACACATAATGCATGTATCAGTTGTTAGGATAATTGGTGCACCTCACTCATGCACACTCTTGGGTCTAAACTGAGGTATATATTAAACGTATATATGCTTCACATAGAATTTCATGTATTTAATTAAACTAAGATAAGTTATCGTAGTTCATGTATCGAGTATTGGTAGAGGTAAAGGTAGAGAGTATTGAGATAGAGGGTATAGTTTCTAGGTTTCCCTTACTGCAGTATGCGCACTTGCTCATTTCTCCTTTGTTCTTCTTCTTCTGGGAGTTCTTCTTGGAACCTTGGGGCTCCTCTTGAGACTTGTTCTTATCTCTCTTTTGCTCAGGTGGATTTTTAGATTTTTTCTTTCCTTTTGAATCCACCTTTGAATCTCCAGCAACCAAAGCTTGGTCTTTGGAAGGTTTGATGGTGCCCATCATCACCAACTTATCTTGCTCTTGTGTGAGGGATTCCATGAACTTTGCAAGCTTAGGCATATTCTAGGATCGAGTTGTCAACTTGGTGGCATGGAAGGTAAAAAAAAACACTGAATAGTCAGGACCAAGCTTAGAAAGTATGGCCAAAACTAGTTTATCTTCCTTCTTTTCGATCCCACACTGTTTCAACTGCAAAATAACGGCCTTAAACTTGGAAAAGTAGAGTTGCAATGACTCGAAGCTACCGGGACTCAAGGAGATCAGCTCATTCTCTATTTGATGTCCTCTCATCTCATCTATCTTTCCAAAAAGCTCTTCTAGCTTCTCCCACACTTCATTAGGTGATTTAAATCCATCAAGATGGAAGAGGAGGTCTCTTGAATTGCTCAGACACAAAAGACCATAGGCCTCATCCCTCCTGTTGTGCCATTTAATTTTCTTTGTAGCTGCATTGGGCTCTCCCTCTATTACCATAGTTACCCTATAGAGACCTTTCACTCTCAACAATATCTCCATCTCAGCTTTCTACTCAAAGAAATTGAATGGAGTCAAGATGATCTTCTGAGATTGGTCCATAGCTCAGAAACTGTGCCCTCCAGTCAGCAGAACGCTCCCAGTCAAGATGTCGAACCTGCAATAGCAATAATAAAGGACAGAATTTGATCTACAAAGGCTCTGATACCACGTGGAAATTGAACCCAAGAGTTAAAACAATTACACTCACAAAATTGCTAATCAAACATGCAAAATTCACACCAAAGGATACTGAAATTGGAGCATGACACTGATCTATTTTCAGTAAGTGTAAAATAGCCAACCTTATGAAGTAATTGCTGCAATATATAATTACATGAGAGATTTGAATGCATAAGGATTCCATTCGAAATGGTCAAAAAGCAGACTTACTATATCTAGTCAAATCCCCCATAGGTGCATAAAGCAGTTTCCAAATCTACCAAGATGCTCACGAATTGGCTATGTCAAGTAGGAAAGCTAATAAGGGATGGAAAGACAACTCATACATTATTTTATTAGGATAAAAGGAGGGAGGATGATGTGGGAAAAAAACAAGTCAACTACACCTAGTCTAGCTTTTCCTTTTGCCTTAAATCTCAATAAAACAGGCAACTTTTCAGAAAAAGCAGATATGCACTTTGGAGGATTTGGAATAAAGTAGACATGATAAATTGGGTTTCCAGGATGTTTCCCAAGCACTCCATAACTTATTTTTAGCTTTTGTTGAATTCTAGGACTTGTAGAAGGCAACTAACATAGTGTGGAATCTAGGAAACTAGGTAATAAGACAAAAATAATTAAAATTAATGTCCTAGGTAGGTAACTATGGGTTGATTATTCTAATAAAACCTAACACTACTGGAGATTAATGGCCGCAAATTATTTTGGATCCAATTGTCAGTGGTATTAGGAGAGGGCCAAAGCTTGGTGAATTGAACAACCAAAGCCTGATCTTCCAAGTAAATGGCAATATGCATTGGATGTTAGGGAGGAAGGTCAATGACAGGGACCTCATCTATCTTCTTAACGAATTTGGGGAAAGGAGCAGATCCTAGAATCCTGGACTTGCCAGAGATCAATTTTCTGAATGCGCATTCATCAACACTGGGGCCCAGAGAGGGGCCAACCCTAACGTCAGGCATGAGAACTTGTCAAGGCAGGGGTGTCATGGCCCAGAACAAACCGGTGAAACAACACGAAATCCAAGAACAGAGCCAACGGAAACCCTCGCAGCACTCGATTGTTGTCGCCTACGTTGATTCTTTGATCTCAATTTGTTCATGCTTGATATTACATATGCAATTCTGAAGCATTCTTTAAAAACTAAACACATCAAATTTATATGTGGAAGGTATGGTTAAATGCAGGCTTATATCTTTATCTCAATTTATAGTTATTTTACTGTAGTCATAAGATTTTGAGGAAGGTATTGTTTCTATTTTTCAAGTATTCAAGTGAAGGAGTTGAAGGTTTGGAATCTGAAGTTGAAGGGTTACTAAAAGCTTGGACCAACCTACATAAGCAAGGTACACAATTTTGATTTCCAAGTCCTACTTTGATTATATCCAAATTGTATGTTGGAAATAACTGTTTGCTAAGAAGATAGAAAAGTGGGAAAAAGTTAATTGTTGTGTGACTTATTTAGTTAGGGAATAATATTCTAGTTTGAGTTATGTGGCTTTGAATGTATCCCCATATATATTAATTGTTAAGATTTATGTATGTTTTCCTCCCACCCCAAGACATCCTATTGTGTTATGTCACCCTTGTTTAGGGGTTATGGAGGCTTCCCTCCATCCCAACTCTTTTACTTGTCATGCATCACCTTTCCCATGGATGCATCACCCTCAAAATATCTCAACCATCCATTCTTACAAGAAACCCTAATGAGATCCATCACCTAGGGTTTCAATTATAGATAATTCTACTTCACCGACTCTAATCCACATCCCTAAACAGTCGATGTGTTCAGTAATGTTATCCTTCGTCTTAATGCGTCAGCTACCTTGTTCATCTTTCTTGTCTTATGATTTATCACAAATGTGTAACTCTACAAAAATTATACCCACTTCATATGTCTTTGGTTTAACTTGGTATGAATGTTCAAATACCTCAAATCCTAATGGTCAGTATATAACACAAACTCTTTCGGTAGTAGGTATAGCCTCTATTTCTTCAATTCTTGAATGGTGGCATAAAACACTTGGTCATAGACCAAGTATTTCTTCTTAGATTCATCCAATTTCTCACTAAAGAATGCAATTCATAAGAATTCATGGATCAACACTGCTCCAATCACTATTTCACTTGCATCGCAATCGTCTTGGAATACATTTTCAAAGTAAGAGAGAGCTAGCAATAGCCTTTCCATCACCCTTTGCTTCAGTCTTTTGAAATCCAGTCGAGAAAAATCCATCCACTTGAATTCACCCTTCTTCATGCACATTGCTAATGGTGTACATATCCGACTAAAATCCTTGATGAAATTTTGGTAGAAGCTAGAAATTCCATGAAAACTTCATACCTTTGTCGCACTAGTCGGCTCCGACCATTCCAATATAAACTTGACCTTATCTAGTCCATTGAGATTCCTTGTACAAGAAAAGTTCCATGAGATTGAAGGTATCAAAGTATTGTATTATTCATAAAGGATCACGTTGGATAAATATAGAGAGGTTGATTCTTTGGTGCATAGATGATATTGAAGAAAAAATTGTTTTGAAGGAGATGGATCGTTGACTTTTTGATGAACATTATGCATCATGTATGACTATTCACAATATATTGAGGGAAATGTATTACTATCCAAGTACATTTGCATAATTCCATCATTTTGCGTGAGAGTGTACATGCTATCAGTTTTTTTATAGCAAACAAAAGTTAGTGGCATTACCATTAAATCTAGTGGTAGTGGAGGCACCATTCCAATAATGGGGCCTAGAATTCACCGGGAAGTCTCTTGAAAATGATTTCTTGGACGTGGTAATTCACACTCATGCCATTTTTTTTTGAAATGGTGGTTGCATATTTCTTGGACTTGCAACCATCATTCTTAAGAACTACTAGAGCATCTTATACAAACCAATGCAACTTAACGAGGTCAATATTTGTTGTGTTGTACACAATTCAAACTGTTGTTAACGGTGTTATCCACTTGAATGGCACCTCTCCGTCTGAGTGCCGACATCCCTCATGTTGGCACACAAAAGGACATCTATGGATTGAGGTTTTCCCAAAACACTATAGATGGGATTACTATAAAATACATTCCTCATCCATCCAGCTGGTTACTTTGACTTTTTAACTATGTCAAGTCATATCCGCGACCCTATATATATGCAACCCGCGTATGATCTGCGACTTGTCTGTTATACAACCCACGTATGCTCATATACGCGACTTGTTGAATTGGAAACCCGCGTATGATATGCGACCTGTCAGTAGTACAACCCGCGTATGCCCCTTTAAACAATGCTTTTTCCTCTTTTGTGATTTTTCTTCTGTTTGAAGGTGTTTTGGTAGGTCTTTTGGGGTCCTCTGTAGGTACATGACTCCAGGGAGTTAGTGTCATCCTTTTTTGCTTGTTCTTTATCTATGTAGTAAGCCCATTTATAGCATTAGGGTTTGCTCTTTGCTCTTTCCCCCACCTCCTTTGCTTGGTATGATTTTTGGCTTATGTTTTTGGTCAGCCTCTGTTAGTGATCTTTGTTTGATTTCAGAAGCTTGTTGGTGTTGGTTTCCTTCTTCTTTTGTTGGTTAACTTCACCATGCCAAAGTAGTTGACTTGTCTCTTATGCAAGCCTTCCTTCCAAGTAGGGTTTATGCTGACTTTAGTTCATTCTAGAGTTTGTTTGGTGGTTGTATAGCAGAGTTCCTTTTGCTTGTTTCTTGTTATCTGCATACTTTTGTTTGTAGGTAGTTTTTCTTTTGCATTTATAAAAGAAAATTAAAAAGAACGCATACTTGTTTTTGTTGCTTCCCCCCTCCCCCCCCCCACACCTCCTTCTTTGGTTTGACCTTGTTGGACAAGGTACTGAGCAGCCTTTGTTTGTAGGTTTAGATTAATACTTGGGACTTGTTGACCTTTGTTTATGTCATTCTTTTTGCTCAGTCTCTTCATTCCAAAGTTGTTGGCTTGTTTACCTTTGTAAGCCTTCTTTTCAAGAGAGGTTGATATCTAACTTTAGGGAAACATAGGGTTTGTTTGTGGGGTGTAGAGTAGTTGTCTATTTGCTTTGCTTACAGTACTTGCTTGCATTAGTTGATAGGATATTTTTTCTTTTGCATTTATAAAAGAAAAAGACAAAAACACATGTTTGCTTTATATGCATGTAGATTAGGTTTTTAGTCTAGATTGCATGGCATATCATTGTTTTTGAAAAATAAAAATAAAAAGAATTTGTTCTTTTGTGGCTTTCAAATTTCTATTTGAAAAAAATAAAGAGAATAGTTTTTGCTTTTTGCATTTCATATCTCTTTGCTTAGTCATTTTGTTTCAACTTTGAGTCAAAACACCACATAAGTTTCATGCCATTTACCCTCTGACTAAAAAACAGCCCTTAAAATAAACGATATAATTTAAAAATTATTAGTAAGTTTTATTTTATAGGGTCATACACCAACTAGCTCAGGCTAGACTTGTGGATTAGGGAGTTTTAACTCTCCACAAGTGTTAAAATTCAGACGTAGTTGGCCAATCACTAGGTAAACCCTTTTCTACATTGATTGTATCTGGGAAGCTCCTCTCAAACAGGAGTTAAGCACAAGGCCACGTGGAGACTTGGACTGAGGAGATAACCCTCTGATTCCTTGTCAAAGCGTAGACCATGGTTTTTATGCATCTGGGGATTCTGTCATAGACAGGGTTTCGGGCTCAACTACCCTGCCCATGCGTATGAATCAGGCTTACGATTGTCCCCCCAGACTGTCAATATAGTTATTAAGGTAGCCTTTAGTATCTTTGACATCTAGGGTTCATACACAGGTACACCGGAAGGCTATTTCTGGTTGACCTTGGACGGACTTGGAAGGTAACCCCGGTAGAAAGTGTGGGAGGGCGGTGGGTGATTCCTCCGCTTGTGCCTAAGAATGTCTACAGGGACGCCAAGTAACTGTCTATCAGCTTTCTTCTGGAAAGCGTATCTTATACCTATTTGTCTGTTTGGATTTAGGAATTTTTAGTGAGTGTTGTGTGGTTTGTCTGTACTTAGTGTGCCTTTAGGTGTGTGCTTTGTAATTTTGGTTTCCTATCAACCTTAGACTTAGTCTCCTGGTTTGAAACTATGGCTAACACCCCTTCGAACACCAACCAAGAGATCCCCATGCTGGGAACTCCTTGTACTATTCCTCTCACGGGGAATGTTGGTGTTCCCTTGATGGCCACCCTGAATCTACCTGGATTCACCCTAGGGCTACCGGTGTGGTTGTTTTCCACTCCAACTGTCCTGAATGCTCCTGATGCTTCTCAAGTAAGCTCCTTATATCAAGGGCATCAAAACACTGCTTCCCCTTCACCTGTAGTTGATTCTCGTCCTCCTTCTACCTCATGAAGTGAAAGTACTGATACTAGTAACCGACAGTCTAAAAGGAGTAAAAGAAGGAGGAATAGGAAGAAGGCACATAAGCAAGGGGGAACCCGTTCAACCTCTGCAAGTCAAGTTGAACCTCACCACCCAGCCTCTGTTTTTAATGCTGGGGGCACCTATCCAACCTCTGCAGGTCATGTTGGATCTAAGCACTCAACCTCTGCAAGTCAAGTTGATCTTCTCCATCCAGCCTCTGTTGTTCATGCTGGTGGGATCCTTCCAACCTTTCCAAGTCATGTCGGATCTAGTCACTCAGCCTCTGTGGTTCATGCTGAGGGCACTCGTTCAACCTCTATTGTTCAAGTTGAACCTCCCCATCCAACCTCTGCAAGACATGTTGGATCCATCCATCCAGCCTCTGTTGATCATGCTGGTGGGATCCTTCCAACCTTTCCAGGTCATGTCGGATCCAGTCACTCAACCTATGTGGTTCATGCTGAGGGCACCCGTTCAACCTCTATTGTTCAAGTTGAACCTCCCCATCCAACCTCTGCTGTCCATGTTGGATCCATTCACCCAGCCTCTGTTGTTCATGCTGGGGGCACACACTCAATTGCTGAAAAGCATGTTGATCCTAACCACTCAGCCTCTGTTGTTCATGTTGGTGGTGCCCGTCCAACCTCTACAAGTCATGTTGGACCCAGTCTCTCAGCCTCTGATAGTCATGTTGGGGGCAGTCTCTCAGCCTCTGTGGTTCATGCTGAAGACAATCTGTCAACCACTGCGAGTCATGTTGACACTGTTGAAAAGACTACCGGTTCAAAACACAAGCCCAAGTTTCCTTGTAAGCTTTGTGAGGGAGACCACCTTACTTATAAATGCCCTTCTATCGCAGAGGTGTGAAGAGTTTGGTTTCATGGTCATCCCGTTTTTGAACATTCTGAAGCTTTTCAACAACCAACCTCTCTTAGTCAGGTTGGAACCAGTCACCCAGCCTCTGTAGTTCATGCTGGGGGAAAACTCTTAGCCTTTGTAGGTCATGTTGAGAGCAAACAGTTAGCCACTGCTAGTCATGTTGACACAGTTGAGAAAACTAGTTGTTCAAAGTGCAAACTTAAGTTCCCTTGTATGCTATGCGAGGGAGATCATCTTACTCATCAGTTCCCTGCTATCGCAAAGGTGCGAAGAGTGTGGTCCAAGACTCAAGGATTTCCTTCTCAAGAACAACCTATAGTTTCTCAACAACCTACTCAACCTTTGGTTGATCAAGTGGTCTAACCAATCTAAGATTTGGTCAATCCCACTCTTCTTTCGGAGAGTGGTCCTGATGTGATTGAACCAATGTCATATTTGGTCAATCCCACTCTCCCTTCAGAGAGTGACTTTCATGAAGCGGTTGAATCGATTCCATTGTCGATCAATCCCACTCTTCCTTTGGAGAGTGAAGTGTCTACTAGTCACATTTTCTTCATTGCCAGTTCAGAACTTACTGAACAAGGGGGCACTGAACTTGCTTTGGATCAACCCCCACCAAGCTCTCGGATTGCTTCCTTTGATTGGGATAGCCTAGTTGAGCCGCGCCTTCCTTCTGATGCACCTTCCCAGATAAAGGTAAAAGTTGAACCATACACGATTGCTCGTTGTATTGTTGATGAAGGAGCCTCAGTTAGTATCTTGTTTGCTCATGCTTGGCGAGGCATGGGATCTCCCAGCCTTGTGTCAACTGCTAGTCAGTTACTGGCGTTTGATAGAAGAACTTGTATAGCCTTGGGAATTCTTTCTCAAACACCTATTACTTTGGGTGGGAAGACCGTCTTAGTTGACTTCATGGTGATAGAAGACCCCTTGGACTTTAATATGCTCCTTGGACGTGATTATGTCTATGCCATGTAAGCTGTGGTGTCAACATTCTTTCATGTGATGTACTTTAATCATGGCGAAGAAATTGTCACTATCGATCAGTTGGATTTTCTTGATCTGTCTCCTGACCCAACTAGAGACCAGGTCTTTCCTTTATTGATTCCCAGTGTTTCTATAGACACTACCCCGCCACAGTTTAGCTATGTGGCCTCATGTCCTTTGCGTTCAATTGCTGCTGAGAAGCAGCCTCTGTTTTCATGCTTACCTTCTCAGGACATGGTCCCTGCAGTTGAACTAGTGAGTCATCCTATACAGACTGTAGAGCCTTCTCTCCACTCTGTCAATCCATTTGAAAGTTTAGACATGTGTCCTATCTCGGATGATCTCCTTCCTTCGGATGAAGTCTTCCTAGAGTTTTTGATACAGTCTGATCTTCTTTTGGATGTTGGTTCAGTTGTGACTAAGTCTAACCCTGATTTGCTTAGTAAGCCTGATTTTCCCATGGATCGGTCTTCTTATGTTGGTCTTGTTGAGTTTTTGGACTCTCCCTTTGAACAACAAGTCAGTGATCCTGATGAGTTTGATTTTTCTTATGTTTTTTTCAACTCCTGTGATACTGAGTTTGTTCCTCAGACTCTATATTCCTTGTTGATTTTTTCTCTCCTTCTGAGGTTGATCTTACTGATTATAAACACTCGAGCCTTGGTTCTATAGAATCTTCTTCACTTGATTTTGCCTTGACTTTACCTTTTATAGAAGATAGCAAAGTCACAAGTGTTTCTACCAAAGTGACCTGCATCGGATCTTTTCTTCTGAATATGATCCTGATGTTGTTGTTTCTTGGAGACAGGATTCTTAGTTGGATTCACAACTGTTTACTGGCCTCGCCTTGTGCTTCAAGTTGTAATTTCATTTGCATGTATCCTGCTCGCGCTTTTGAGCCTGATGCCGGCTTCCACGCTTTTAGCTCGTTGTATAAGCCCTCATCTTTGTTCTCATCGTTGCTAATCCTTGTATCATTTTTCCTTTGCAACTTGACACCCTTTACCTTGAGGAGACGTTCCCCGAGTGTCCTTATCTTGCTCATTTTCCTTGCATTATGCATAGGTCTGTTCCTTGCGCTTGGAACTAGTTTCTCCTGCCTATGACACTCGTCTCCTCGCATTTAGAGCATTCTTTTTTCTCTCCTTCAAGCTCGTTAAAAACAGTAAGGAGGCTGCGAGTTGACTTTTCGGGACTCGTTAAAAATTCATGGGAAAGATATTGAGTTTCTTTAGGCCCAGGTCTGACTCCTCAAAATAGACTTGACTTCCAAGTAAACTTGTCCATTCAGGCTCGTTAAGAATATGTGAATGGGCATCCACATTGGTGGTAGGTTATCACTTTCTCGAACCATGTGGAATAATACGAGAAATGAACACTCTCTTTTATTTGGAATTGAGAAGAGTATTCTCAGGCATAGGTTTATCTCTTTTCCGGACCTGAGGGACTAAACTTACGGAAAAGGAACCCCCGGCATGAGCTTAGTTTTCTCTTTTTCGTGCTCTGGACCAAAACATGAAAAATATTTTGAGTGTACTTTATGTCTTTGTCATGCTCGTTAAACCCTAAAGAACAAAGCATCGAGTTTATTGTTGTAAGCCCCATTTCTCGTAATCAAATGGATCTTTCTAAGTGATCTTGCCTTCCTTCACACTCGTAAAACTCAGGCTATATGCTGCTTTTGAAGGAGCATTGGATAGGTGGTAATTTAACCTTTTTCGGACCTTCCTGACTAAGTACGAAAATGGTGTGCCTTTTCTTCTTCGGAAGTTAAGAGAGTTCTTCTTTGGTTTGTTTTATACTTTTTCGGCCTCAGGAGACTAAATTGGACGAAAAAGGACTCCCCTGGAGTTTTCTTTGGATTTTTCAGACTATCTAAATGTGAAAACACCAACTGAGCATGTACTAGTTCGGGTTCATTAAATCCATGAATCAGTGACACTATCAAGCATTATTTTCCCATCTCTCAGAAGCTTGTTAAAAAATGAAGAGGGAACTGAGTTGAATTTCCTGGACTCGTTAAAATTTAACAGGGAAGGTAAGGAAGAAGTTTTCTCTTGTTTTCAGTAATGGCAGCATGTCATCCTTGAACATAGCACTCTTTGTTTTTCGATATCCATGTTTCAGTGTCCACTTTTTTTCAGCTATCACTTTGAGTTTCTTACTCCTCCTCTTGTCCATTATACCTGGGGAATATGATCATGTCTCCTACATGACAGATAAGTCTAGTTGTTTTATCTATAAGTTATATGCTGCCTTGGGTCATCTCTGTGTTGTGCTCATTGTTCAAGGACTCTTCCCAATATCTGATCTATTGCCTGATCCCATCATTGTTATATCTGTTATCTATTTGTGTCTCCCTTCTTTTGCCTAGTTCCTAGTCACTCTTGTGATCCATTGGAGGATCTATTGCCTTCCTTATCACAGCATGGTTCCATTTCAGCACTTCCTGATGACGAAGACCTAGAGTTTTGACGATAGTACCTTAGGATTCACTTTCATCATTTGTGAATTCCTTTGCTTCAGTTGTTGATTATCATCTATTGATTAACAAACTGTTGAATCCTTTTCATGTTCAACTTCAGCTTACCCTTATTCACATGGCTTGGATTGTACTGGTTCTTTGGGATCCTTTATGAAGACCTTAGTTCCTCATTGATGGACTAAGTTGCGCAAGACTATGTTCTATTCCTATATACAGCTTCCAGATCTTTGAAGACTCGTCATTATTGTATATTGTGGCTTCAATCCACCTTTTGTAATATATGTGGTCTATACCCATATCATATAATGTAATCAAATATTGTAAAGGAGCTAGTGTTCCAGTAAATTGAACATAGCATCCTCAGATGTAACTTTGTATATGGCATTACTATGTATTTGTTTCAGGTACTCTCTCTGCTCCATTGGATTTCTGAGTTCTCCAAAGATGATGAATATAATGTATTTCGGCCATTGCTTCCCTCTGACCTCACACATTAGGGGGCATCTGTTATCCACTTGAATGGCACCTCTCCGTCCGAGTGCCGACATCCCTCATGTTGGAACACAAAAGGACATCTATGGATTGAGGTTTGCCCAAAACACTATAGATGGGCTTATTATAAAATACATTCCTCATCCCTCTAGCTGGTTACTTTGACTTTTTAACTATGTCAAGTCATATCCGCGACCCTATATATATGCAACTCATGGATCATACACGAGTGTCGGTTGTTGCAAGTCGCGGATGGATGTATACGCAGGTTGCTCTTATAGCAACTCGCGGAACATACGCAGGTTGTCATTCTTGATACCCGCGGATATGTACCTTTGAAATTTAAAATAAAAACTCACGTTTATCTGAGATTAGTTAAGCCATTTACCTTAATCTCCTTAACTGTCTCAACTTCCTCAACCTTCGAAATTGCCTTATTTCATCCATATAAATACAGGCTTTGGGGAGGGTGTTGGATACACACACTGGGAGAGAAAAGTTATGCTGGTGGAGTTTATACAGAAGTCTTTGGAGTAGTGGAACTCAGAATCCTTTTGGTTGCAGAGGAGTCCTTGTCTCAGGCGTTGGGTTGTAATCTGAACTTCTCCATTATTGATAATAAAGAGAATATTTCTTCCATATATGATTTATCTAACCTGCTTATATATATATGAATCATCTTTTATCTGGAATATTGACTCTTGACAGGTGAAGGAGAAAGCATCCCTGAGGAATTTGGAGGAGAAGTAGAGAGGAAGAGGACAAACTAGGATCAACCGTTGTGTATCAGGTAAGTCCTTCCCATCCTCCTATTTCCTTTACTGCACTCTAGATTCAATTGTCTGCAAGTTAATTGAGTATGTTGGTAACCCCAGACCTATGGTTATAAGGTGTCCATACATGTACAACAAACGGTACAATAATTATTCGTATGGAATGATAAAAGCATCATCATACTGAAGGATGCATAACTCCAATACAAATCCATTAAGTTTTACTGGTGGGAAGGTGCAATATGTCACTGGAGCCTTTGTTTCTACTCCTATGGTGTGTCAAAATATTAACCTGGCCACTATCAAATGGTGGAGGATGGGTGAGATGGATATCCAAAGACTGAAAATCCAATGTCTATGATGTCCGCCAAGTTTTTAGCTTGGTTGTGAATTGCAGTTGCATGCATGTAAAAGAAAATATGAGAATGTCACATATTTGATTTGAGTCTGAATATCTGAGTTATTTTGATGATTGTTGTACCTCTTTTAGGATCTTTCCTCTAGAAAGAATCATGATTTCTGTTTTCATCTACAATCTTCCTAAAATGGTGTTTTTACCTTACATGGATGCTTTGCGTTATTTCTCTTGGAAATTAAAAGTTGAATATTTATGTAAGAGCACAAATTTAAATCTTGATTTTATGATCTTTTACTTTATAATAGTATAATGTTATAGAAACTATTGCCCATTTTCTTTGTGCCTATTCTTTGGCATGTATGCTGGTGTTATAGAACAATAAATAGAAATGATGGTGGTTATTTGGTGTATTCTCCATAATATCCTTGAGAAATGTAGCATAAAGTGGAGGACATACTAATTATTTCTCAACACATGCATTCATATAGACCAAACAACGACTATTACCTTCAAGCATTTTATATATAGAAAAACGCTGGGGGGTTTGGAGGAATAAATGATGTTAGAAAATCCATAACCTAGGTTCCATTCTGTACTATTGGTGGTGATATCACTCTTCTTACAAATGGTTGGTACAAGGATAATGTAGTTCACTAAGTTATTGATTAATCTTTGACCATTTTATACCTTTTGGAAGATCCTTAGAAGAAAACTGGGCATGTTTAGATCTCTTGGTAATCTTGATGTTGTTGGCATCAATGGTCATTGGATACCAAATGATGCATCGGTTACAATGGAACAATATATAATATTGCTATTAAAATTTTAACATAGTAGATTTGATTTAAATTTGATAGCAGTAATAATCCCCTTTTGATTATTAGCAGACTTAACACATATAGATGTGAGATATTATAGAAATAGTAAACGCATAGTAGACAAACTAAATCCAACCATCCACAAGAAAAATAACACAAGAATTTTTTCATAGGGAATCATTTCAAGGAATAAAACCCCAAACAATGATAATATTCCTCAATAGGAGATGTCTGAGTTTGTACATGAGCATATATAAAGAGCATACTTATAAATTAATATGCATTTGCCTCTAGGGCACACCAAACAAGAGAGATTTCATGTAGATGATGAAGTAAACTTTGAAGGTTATAATTGTTGCCACAAATTAGACTCTCATACCTTTGTTAAACCCTAACCAATTGACTAATGTTCGATAGCAATGAGGTTAAAAGAAGGTAATTGTTGTTACTTGATGGCCAGATAGTACCTGTGGAGGAATGAGACCAATCTTCAAATACTCGAGTTGACCTTCTTCTTCATGTTTTATGCATTCGGACACCACAACCTGTTGATGTAGGCCCTTATAAGGGTTGTCGTGAACTGTAGGTTCTCTAACAGGGATGCCTGCTATGTGAATTCTTTGTAACTTTAGTTCTAAAAAAATAGAATCCATTGGCTTAGTTCATGGAGGAAGCTTTAACTTGGGACACACCAAAGCATCACAAGCACTCCCATACATAGGATGATAGCTAGGTGTTCATTCAACACAACCATAGTATAGTTTAGCACAACTATATTCGATCACCAGCCTCTTAGAAACCTACCTACTATGTCAATCGATGTAACTCCACAAGTACTTTAATTGGAATCTGATAGAGAAGCTAAGTTTGTTGAACAAGATCAGAACATTCAATGACAAGTCCATGACATCTTCAAGAAAATAGTTGCTAAGTAAAGCATTGACATAACCGATTTGATGTCCTTCAAAATGACAAGGTCGAAAATAAAGTCTGATTACATAAAATTAGTAACTCAAAGGATAAACTAAAGAATATGAGTGGGACCTACCACCATATTTAGGATTACATTCAGTTTTCATTATGGAACTATTGAATTTGTAACCTTACCACACACCTCTATTGGAGAAATCTACTAATAAATTTTCAATATTTGGTTTCAGATGCTACAAGAAGTAAAGAAAGTGGTCAAAAAGTGAATTTCAGAAGGTAGTAAGAGATTTATGATATGCCATTTTTGTGGTAATGTGGATAATGTACTATCGTGGATAATCTATTTTTGAATTTTAATTTGAGTTATTTTGGTGGTGGTGTTTCTTTATCAATCCAAACATGTTGTTGTAGAGAGCATGACAAGAAAGTTTGCATTTTTAGGCTGACTTCACTCTTATCACTTCCTTCTGAACTTTTAATTGAAGAATGTCCAAGTCAAATATTCAGAGTTGTACTTGATCTTCTTGTTGCATATAAGGAGCAAATTGTTGGTGACAATTCAACCAATAGAGATCTTATTTCTCCGTACATATGCTTGTATATTTTAACTTAGCATCCAGTATACCTTAAAAATGTGTTTTATTTTTCAAGCACATGCTAATTATTTGTTTGTCACATTAAGAAAATTCCTGCAGTAGTGCTATGGCAATTGTCATTACTTAATGTTTTTGGCTCTTGAACATATTAGAAGCAACAAAAAATAATGAAGATGATGATGATGATGATGACATGGATGGCTGGAATACTGATGATGAGGAGGAGGAGGAAGAAGATGATTCAGATAAAGAAATGGGAGTTGCTACTAAATATGTGGATAAAGATGATAGTCGGAGGCTTCACAGGCTAGCAACCCAAGTGCTTTAACTTTTACTAGAGTTTAGTTTCTTCAGAAGAAAAAACTGTCCAGCAGGTGTTTTAAGAGTATCTTAATTGTTCTAGTGTTGTATTTGGCTCAAGTGTTGTTGAATTCTTAAAGAAGTTTGGTGCAAATGCTGAATTTTTAGGCCAAAGATTTCCAGGCACATGCAGAATATGAAGATGATTTCAGTGACGATGAATAGTTCCAGTCTCCAATTGACAATGTGGATAATTTTGTTTTCTTCAGTGATACCATGAAAAGTTCGGCACCTGCAGTATCTTAACATTTGGAAACAATTTAGAGTGCTTCTATCTGAAAATTTACTGATGCTATTTTGTTCTATTTATAATGCAAGATGATTCATCTATTTCTAGTTGGGTTTAGGCATTTAAGTATACCTTTAGTCACTAATATTATATTTTATTTCTTGGTTCTGCCATCAGTCATGTCTGTTTCATATCCAAGAAACACAAACATAGTAGGATTTAGAACCTACACACAACATAAAATAAATATCAAATAGCATTGTTGAATATGTAAATCTCATTGTTAACTTTAAAAATAGGAACAAAATGCACAATATTAACATATGCCTTTACGGGATTTGCAGAGACCAGTGTGATGCAATCATTGCATACAGGTTACTTGGCATGAAAATGGAGGAACATAAATATGTTTGGGTTTTTGGAAAAATACCAAAGAATAGGAAGATGAAAATAAAGGAAAATAAAAGCCACATGTATAAAATAATAGGCAATTTGGTTTTAATTTTTTGGTGGAAAACTAAATATGAGATTATAAAAGAATAGGCAGATTGGGTTTTTGGCAAAAAACCAAAGCTCCATCCATAAAAGATAGGCAGATTAAGTTTTCTGGCAAACATTTATGGGCAGGCAGGCAATAGGAGCTTTGAAAAATTATAGGTATAGTGTTTGTCATGTTTGAAATCGAATTTTATCTTCATATAAATGAGAGAAACTTTAAATTATTTATTCTGGTCATTTTGACAAGTGCCGACTAAACATAAGTGAGAAATTGTGGTGTAGCAAATATATGGATGCATCAATAGTGGAAACTCGTGTGCCACATACAAAGTTTCAACTTTTAACTCTATAAAATCATTGAGCCTTTAAAAGTGATGGTTAAGAGAAAAGAGACTATCCAAACCCATATATTAGATATGAAGAGAATTTTAAAAATGATGAATAATATTTTGTCACTTGGAGTGGAAAAATAAGGTGACCCTCTAATTATGATATAATTGTTGAGCATAAATATGTAATGAAATTAATGAGAGAATGAGCATGTGCCTAATTACAGAGTACCTTTGATTTCATTTGAATCAATGGTATACACATGTAACCTTTCATTATCTTTCTTTTCCAAGTGGGATACAAATGGTCATTGATCAATGGTATTGTTTGTGCAATGTTTTGCACTCTTTTTCTGAATGTGCTTCTAGAAACACATACACCAAGGGTCTGCACTACAAATAGTAGATTTTTCTTTCTTTCTTTAGGTGCCAGGTCTAAGGGATAGAGATTCCATCAAAGCTTCCTGAAACTAGCATCAATCGTCATCTCTTTGATACCCATGCCATACAACTGGAACATACCACAATGAGAATGGAACCCTAGTGGGACTCCTAACACTTATGTGACCATACTGGTGAAGCAATGACTTATTGGCATTGGGTTTTGCAACATGAAGTTTCTAATATATTTAGATTTTGAATCTTTATATATCTTATTTTAATTTTTGGAAATGGTATTTATTCTGGAATCTAATGACTATATATTTAAATAAAGGGATATGATCACTAGGCAGGAATAGTGGGATATAAACGAATATTTTTTTTTATATAAATTTACACAATGCTGGCGGATTTTCGACAAAATTTCCAATTACATCTGGCAGAAATGTGATACAACCGATGGTTCTGCTTGTCGGTAGTATTACATTGCCACCATAAGCAATGGGAAATTGTGTCGGATGTCCGACCTCTTTGTAGTGAAATCTGTCAATGAAAACCCATCAAATCCAACAACGAAGTTATACATTCGACGACTCTACTTCGTCGGTTTTCCGACGAAGTTGTAGTGAAATCCATCGATGAAACCCCATGAATCCGACAACGAAGTTATACATCCGAGGACTCTACTTCGTCGGTTTTCCAATGCCCATGAAGTGCAGTTTTCTTGAATTGCGACAAAATGTTTAAAATAGTGGGTGTCGTAGTTTCGACGGGTTAATGTCGGAAATATGACGAGGCTATTACATTGTCGGATATCCTCTGAATTTCAACTGACGTTTAAAAATAAAGGTGATTGTCGAATGGTCGACAACAATATGTCGAAAATCAGACATATATGTCATCAGATTTTGTGTTCAAAAATGCCAGTGGGTATGTCAATTAATTTTCAAAAGTCTCACTTTCTCACTTCTGGGGTGGACGACCCTAAATGGGTCCAAATCGTAGACATTTTCCCCTATACTTGCTCTGAGATAAGTGAAGGTATCAAATATCTAGGTTTGTTCATAAAACCTAACTATTATGCCATCAAGGATTGGAATTGGTTGTTAAAGAAGTTTGATTATAGAACTAGGTGCTGGGATTTCAGATGGCATTCCCATTTATTGGGTTTCCCTTTATGTTCTTCCCTATTCGACAAATGTTCAACTAAAAAGGATAATATCAAACTTTATTTGGACCGGTGGATGAGATTCTCCAAAGTTTCACCTATCGACCTAGGATTCTTTATATTTTCCAAAGACTTTGGGAGGCCAGGGTTTAAAAGATCTAAAGTTGTTTAATCTTTCTCTATGTGCAAAAAGTATGTGGAACTCCCTATTCTCTCATAGTTTGTGTAATAAAGTATTAAAATGCAAGTATATCAAACATTGGTCATTGGCTAGCTGGTTCAGGGAATCTATTTTAAAGTATTCAAATGCCTCTTACCTTTGGAAGAGTTTTTTAAAATCCATGTTGATTATAAAGGATCACTTGAGTTTGTCTGTAGGTAGTGGTTTTCAAATTTTTATTGGCATCGACCCAATTGCAGGTGTAAAGGGGAATGGTTTATTACCAAGATCCTTGATTTCTGAACTTCATTGTAGGAATATCTGGGTCCTCTCCCATATATGGAAATACTTAGATGATGGGGTTGGCTCTTGGATAAAGGCCGAAGAATTAATGCTTCCAACAGACCCGGGAATTGAATGGAACTCCTTTACTGTCTCCCTTTCTCATGCAGGAATTTTTATTGGTGAGGGTGAAGACTCTTTGGTTTGGGAGCAAAATGTTTCATCTGGTGTGGTTACTATGAAACGTGCTTATGAAGTTTTAGTGTCTCAAAAAAGTTTTCCTCCTCCCAGATGGTGGGTCAAGGGGCTATGGAAAGGCTCTATGCCTCTAAAAGTCAAATGTTTTAGCTGGTTTCTCCTTCACAACAAAATTCTGGTTTGGGAAAATCTTCAAATAAGAGGTTATATTGGTCCGAGTTTTTGTTCCTTGTGCAGATATGACTTGGAATCAGTCGAACATCTTTCCCTGCGTTGCTCTTTTTTCAAGGCAGTTTGGAGAGAGGAAAACAATCACTTTTCTATCTCCTTTAATTGGGATCTGGGATCTTTTGAAGTCTATTTGCTCCCTTGGTTAGGTAGCACGAAGAATTTGAAAGTATTTCGTTATTTTGTGTTTTGGGAAATATGGAAATCTATAAACATATGCATTTTCCAAAATATTTCTCCCTATATTCTCAACATTGTTTCTAAGATAATTGCATGTTTTCTTGAATAAAAAAAATGCTAGTTCCCAAAATGCTCAAAAGGTTTGTATCAGAACTGTGTTGGATTCCAATACAATTTATGGTTTCTTTGATGGGGCTCAGTAGGCTGGTATTTGTGGTTCTGGCATGATCCTCCGTTTAAGTGACAGACATAGTTACAAGCTAAGGATGGATGTTGGTAGTGGTACTAACACTTTCATTGAACTATTAGCTTTGTGGGGTCTTTTATGGTTTGCAAAAAAAATATCCCCTCTAGCTTACTATTTTTGGTGACTCAAAGGTCGTTATTGACTGGGAAAGTGGTTTAACTCCTGTGCAATCCCTGAGTTATGGATGCTGGTTGAAAAGGATTGTTTTCAATCCTTAGTTTTCAAGTACATGTACAAGATTTTCAATTATGAAGCGGATAGTCTATCAAAGCTTGCGATTGGAGATTGTCCTGGTATTCTTCACTATTGAGAGCTTTTAGATGAAATCTTAATTGCTGAAGGACATTTTTCCTATTTCTAGTTCCTCTCCGGTTCCTTGATATGCTTTAAGTGGACTAGATTTTAGCTCTTTGGAGTCTTGATGTTTTGGGCGGCATTTTGATATTCTGTAGATATTTTTCGCATGGATGATGGGAAGTGTCTTATTAGTCAAGATATCCCAATATCTTTTTTTTAGCTTGTCATGTGTACTATTTGAAGGGTGCTTTATTTTGAACGGTCTGGATGTAATTTTGATTCTTCTGAATATCAAATTAAATACTTTTTTTTTCAGTGAAAAAAAGAAGTCGTTGTCACAACGCAAGGTAAACATAATTAACTGGGGCTCGGATATCTCTTCCAGAGAGGTCCTCCCTTCATTTTTCATTGTAAGGGAATATTTAAAATATAATAATATGTACTTTTTTTATACTTAACTCATACACACACACACATATATAACATTTAACCACACCTATATATATTTTCAAATATATATACATATTATATCTATATGTATATAATGGACATTTTATACTAATCTTGGCCCAGTTAAGATAACCACTCAAAACTAATAGTAATCATTTTAAATTTGATAACAATCGATTTTATTTAGATTAATAAAGAATAATAATTTTTTCATTTACATCCTAAGCTTAACATATAATAATAATAACAATAATAACTTATTTAAATTTATAGGCAAATACTATTCCATTTATCTTCCGATGTTAATGATGCGTTATTTCAATGTTTAAAGTTTATAGTAGGTTTCATAATCACACCTATGGACTTAGGCTAATAGGAGAATATTCACAACTCACTTCATTTCTGAACCCACAGGAACCATGATGACACCCAGTCATCAATACCTAAATTCACAATGTTTTCACTAGTCTTTAGTCTCTCTCCCTAGTGGATATCATTGCCCCTTTTTTAGGTTGTCTTGCACATTCAACCCATAGGTTATTTAATTAGGGAAAATTTTAAAGATACATACTTATTTAAAAGTGTATAAACCTTGGCGAATCTTACCACTTCTTAAAATGTCAACTATAAAATATTTGGTGATATTTTCTAAACAATTTCAATTTATAAGGATTTTATATAGTTTAAATAATAATTTGTTGACTTTTAGAGAAAAAAATTTACCGCATCAAAATTGGGCAAAACAGGGCTTCAAAAAATGTAAATTGGCAAATCTTTTTTTGGAAAAAAAAATGGAAAAATAGCCAATGGGCTAAATTTTGCCCCTAAAATTTTGCTTGGTTATTTTATTAATTCATCATTTGTAATCTACATCTTACACATATCATCACCATGATTTATATGCGTTCTAATACAAAAAAAAGAAAAAATACTGTGACATTTATTGGGGGGGCCTTGGCATTCAGCTCCTCACCAGGAACTAGAACATAATCATATTAACATATTTGTATTTCAATTGCAAAAAATAGGGATAGAGAAAGAGGGATGTTACAATACCTAAACGTATTGATAAAGTAAGTTAAGGTGCTTGGAAGGAAGGATTTTTATGAGGAATTTTAGATTTAATTTGTGTTGCTTAAATCTTGATTAAAACAATCTGGTCAGACACTATATTATTTTAAGATTGGATTTTAAAAATTATTACCATAGTATTTTAAGATTGCAATTTAAGAGATTCTATATTAAGATTGCATTTTAAAAATGATTACAAAAAATTGGCTACACCCTATATTATTTTAAGATTGCAATACTTTATTTTTTTGTAAAGCTCATGACTAGAAGTTTATATTAATAAAAAAGGGAATATACAGTTATAGGGGTGACCAGCCTCCCACTGGGAAAACTAGACTAGTCACCCCTCCAGAGTTCAAAAACTAATTTCCAGCTGTAACTATTGCTACTGAAGATATTATAAAAGATAACATTGTCATTATTGTTTATCTTACTGCCTGTATAGATTCTAGTTTGAAAATAGAAGAAACTACTTCCCCACAGGTCGGGATCATTGACCAAAATTTCTAAAATATCAGACTTTAAAAGAAAATCAGCTAATCAAATAGACATGGAGGTTTCCTTGTGGAGAAGCAACATGAGACTAATTTTCATCCAAAATGATAATTCGAGGCATTACCTTGGAACCCACGGCCTTGGAATTTGGATTTGCAATGCTTGCTTGTCCCATGACTGTGTGCCTATGGAAAATGAGTCATGTGTTTCCCGTAGCCACATTTCACTAGAATACCTTTCACGTAAGCTTCCTATCTAGTGAATTGAGCTTGGTGTCATGTTCCATTTTCCCTTTAAGAATTATCTGAAGCCAATTTTCCAAGTTTTCCATCCTAGATGAGAGGCTAGGGCCATTGTCCTCCATTCCGATCTAACCATTGACGATGTCGGTGATTTCACAATCCAAAAGGATTTTTGTATTCCAAAGGAGCTCTAGGGTCTTTGTTTAACGGGTAACCTTGGTTAGATTATTTCCAGGGCCCTCTTCCATTCTGGCCAAGTTTGCTGCAAGATACTCTTATGTTGGGACCATGAACTGGTGGCCAATTCTATGCTCCATGTACTAGATTTTATCCTATACAGGAGGTGAAACAATTCCACAAAAGGAGGATTTCAAAGAATCACATAACCACTGGTTACCTTCCATATTTTTAATGTGTCCTCTTGTAACTCTGCTCTCTTCTGAGTTCCTTCCAGACAGTGCCACTCAAGAAGGAAACTGCCTTCTTCTCACTATATGGTAGCTTCCCCAAATCCCTTCTATGATGATGGCACTTACTTGAATTATTAGGATGTATTATGGAACATGGATGAAGAAGGCGATTGTTTCATTTGTAGACAATCATATTAAAAATCAATATAAAAGACAATGCAGTGGGCTTGTTTCTTCGATCTTTTTCCTTTTCCTATAGAGCTATATTACTAGAATTTTGAAGACATCAACAATTTTAAACTTTGCTTAGATGCATGGATAATTTTAGGTGCTATATATAACCCATGGTCTATATTAAGTGGGTTACAAAAATTTAGTGGGCTATTTTCTTATGGAAAAGGTTTTTTTAGACAAAATATATTTTCCCAATATATATTAGATAAAAAATAAATCCAAAATGAATATCCACCCATATATTAATGAGGAAAATGAAAAAACTATTTCTCCCTAGCAAAATCTCCCTCCAATCTATCTTTTGCCCCCAATTTCTAGAGAAATTATATTCAAATCATTCCTTCACCCCCAATATTCAGTAATGGAGGCTCCCAAGGGTTATTTTTCTCTCCATTTTCCTTGAAATTCAGGCATATGGTTACATTCGGTTGTATTTTTAGTCAATTTCACTTGACACCTTTTTGAGCCCTCATTTTTCAGTATTGGAAGTAAAATCAAGGGATATTTTGTTCTATATAAAGGATATAGTGATTCATGGTTAACCCACATCGCATTGTGCTTTCAGGGGAAGGTTATGGTTGATGCAATTCCACTTTTCATTCTTAGTTTTCTCGACATTTTAATCTTCACATAACATATCCATTTCCAAAATATTAGGTCTTAAAGGGGGATTCTACACATGCAATTTATCAGAGAATACAAGCTCACGTCACACTTTATTTAACATGATATGATTTTTATGCTTTTAATTCATAGTTACAATAGATTATTATATTGTAAATTTACCCTTTAAAATACATTTTATAATGAATGCTTGTTGAGGCCTATTGAATTCTAGGGAATGTTTGATGTGTAGGGCTCCTTCGATGTTATTAAGGTATTATTCTATCATAGGAGTATTGGTTCTGTGAAAGTGTTATAGAGATAAAAAATATGTGATTTATTTTATGCCTTGTCATGGTTAAAATATCGACTGACATTTAGATGTTGTTAGTGAATGCTACTCTTGATGGAGAGATACCACATGGTTTTATATATTCAATTTGAATTTGACCCAGTTGTTTAAAATGTGCTTTTATTAGGATCTTGCTCTGCAATTATTATTGGATCTAAGGCGTTAATGAGAGTGTATATGTTCATATTTTATGTCTTTTATTATTGATGTTTGGGATGTTTGTAATATAAATGAATGCACACTAATTATAATAGTGGGGATACAATGGAATGGTCATTATTTTGGATGTCTTCTTATAGAGTTGTCAAAAGCGTTCTAGTAGATTCTTTTATTTGTATTGAGAAGTTCAAGACTGGAATATTTTTTGTTCGTATTGCCAAGTTCACCAATTTTATTTGTGACCTAAATTTGTTGGGCTTGGTACTTGTTTTACAATATATATTTTTTTTGTAAGGGTCATTCAGAAGTAAATTGTTTTTTGGTGATTTCTTTTGATGTGTAATTGCTATCATCATCTAGAAACAAATCTAGTTATGTATGATACACATATGATGTAGTTGGAATTTGATACTTGATTTCCATCATGATTGTATATAATATGTACAGGGCATGTTTGACTTGAGATGTAGACATTATGCTATTTGATATACAGTCTTTTGCATTCAATGAGGGTGCTAAGACTATTTTTCCACATTTTGCATGCTTTCAAAAAGTTCAAGGACATGGATACAAACACCTCAGTTTATCTGAGAAAAAATAGTCTTCAGTTCTAATGATATGCATGATAATGAAATAATGTTATTTCTATTCTCGTTAGTGTATGTTCTTATTTCTAGTAACCATTGCAAGTTTCTAACTAACTCTAAAAATTCTAAATAAAATGACATAATTCATATTTTGATTGTCAATAAAAGAAAGGAAAAAGTGGCATGCATATCTATAAACAGATAGGCATGCTATTTTTCTTACATGGTGGCTTAAAAATGAGAGATTTGGAAAATAAGTTAACTAGGAATTCATACACTATATTAAGGTTTTGGGTCTCGATAATAATCCACGTTGTAATAATGGTTCGTGAGTTCCATAATAATGCCATAATGTAAAGTGTTCAATTCTATCAGTTTGTTGGTATGTCAAGATTTGGGTCCCCACATGCTCATTGGGCCATTAAGGGATGAGATAAAAAGTGGAGTCCTCAATTGCCTTGAATCTAGTTAGTGTAGTTGTGTTTCACCAACACCTCCAGTTGTGAGTGACCCAATAGTAATTGTGAAATGTATAAATAAATCCCTCTCCTCATTCATGCATTTTCTCATTTGAGCGTCTAGGAGTTGAGAGAGTCAAGCTTTGGGATATGCTCTTCTATTGCACTACCTTAGTAGTTCGAAGAATCAAAATATGAGTCTTCCTAGCAAAAGATTCACCAAGACGTTACAAGACTTTATAATTTGATGAAAGCTTCACCAAGTTCTTACAATATTTTATAGTTCAATGAAATATTTGCCAAGATTTTACAATATCTTATAATTTAATGAAATATTCATCAACATTTTACAACATTCTATAATAGAATGAAATATTAGACACAAAATAATATATACATATTATATTATTGATAAAATAGCCTTCAAATTTTCCTATGTATTATGGATATTTTCCCATTTATTACACCTACAAATTTTGGGGGTGTTCTTAAAATTATCCCTGCTTAGACGGGTTGTTTATTTAATCCTTTTATTTTCATAGAATACAGCTTCAAATGTTCTACACATTGTCTCTTTGATACTGTAGTTGTTCGAGACAAATGCTTTATGAACTTCAGTTTGATTGTGTTTAAATAATACAATTTTTAATTTTTTACATAGTGTTTCCCTAATATCCTAGGTACCCTAGGTAAATTTTATATGAATTGTAGTATGATCGTATTCAAATAACACAATTTATAATTGTCTACACATTGTTTCACTAATATCCTAAAATGTTTCGGTAAATGTTTTATGATTTACACTCTGATGAATCTTGTCTAGTGCAAGATGATTAATTTAATTGACAAAGACTTCTGAGGTCCGCCCCTATTTTCCATGTATTTTCTAAAAATTATCGAAACATCTTGCATTCATCCATCAACAATTCCATCTCAAGGAAAACTTGACTTGTAATTCATAAATTAATATCTTCATGATTCTGTAGAAGGTTGTACTATTAGAGAGAAACACATGTTGCTAAAAATAATTTTTGTTTGGTCGTCAATCATGACAATATTCAATGTTTCTTTTCACTACATTCCATCAAATGAAGCCTAGGAATTGGTGTAGCTTGATCATTATTATTTGTCTCTGATCACTTTTATTTAAATATTTTGCTTGCCTTCTCTACAACATTACATATTGAATATGGTGATTTGTTTTATTGATTAGTAGGCATATATTAATGTTTTGAAGACCTTTCACAACTGCTTTAAAATTAGTGAACATCACCTTAATCTCTGTAATCGACATGCAAGTACAAGTATTAGGTGTTTAGTCTTAAAGGTTCTTAATCAATATTAATAACTGGGACTACCATGTAGATATGATGTGTATGCAAGCATTATGCCATTAGTTTCGGGGTTTAGTTTACATAAAAAGTGTTTTAATTTATTATACCTGTAACATGCCCATTAGCTTCAATAACCGGTTGGGGGTATGGGGTATACACACTTTTCTTTTGAAGTCTATATAAGACAAGTTATCATCCTAATCAAAATAAGAACCCTTAGTTACTTATCGGTATCATTTATATTCATATAAAAAGGTATTAGTTTCATTTGTAACAATATAATTATGGTTGTCAATTAATTTATGAGCATTCATGAATGTAGGAACCAGAAATGGTTTGTGGCAGGATTACTTGAGGCCTATCTATACATATAGAAACTATCCTCATATTTAGTTATCTTCTAAAATATACACATATGATAAATATAAAAATTCAACTACGCCTCTAAGAGTCAGGTATATTGTTCTACACTAGATGGGACATAATTTAATGTTTGTATATTGTCATAGTATATACAAATTTACTATTTGATTATAAACAAATAGCAAGATCATACATGTCGTAGATACTTGTTTCATATTTGAACATCAATTCACATGTAACATCTATAATGTTTGATAAAAAATTTCCCATTATCAAGTAATGTCCAGACTATTAATGAATAATTCAATTATATGAAGGACCTGAACTTTTCCCAAATCAATGAAAATACCGAATCAAAGTCACATTTGACCATTCATGGTCACATCATGCATATATGTGTATCAACCATTTGTACATAATCCGTGTATACTTTAGGTCAAAGAAATTCAATATCATTATTCCTACTAGCCCAATTTATCATTTAGTTCAAGTCCTCCTCCATAGTTAAAATACGAAGGTTAACTATCTAGTTAATACTATCTCAAGGAGTGTGAGAGGAGCCTCTATATTATTACAATACTTTAATTCAGCAAATTTCACATTTCCACAAACATGCGATATACATTACATTCATTTAATACTAAACTAGTGAACTATAACATTGATGTATTTGCACATGTGACAAGAATATCATCATTCTCAAATAACTCAACACCTCTATCTTGGCTTCATTATCAAATAACTACTTGTTAATCATTTCAACATAATAGTATCACAGTAAATGAGCATTACATTCTTAAACAAATGATTATGGAAAATCAAATAAAAAATATTTATCTTGAATAAGAAGTCCCATGCGACTGAATGTGCGATTGCAACATACCACCCAACCACAAGCACTATGTCCAGCCTACATTCTTTCAGCTGAGAGGCCACCCTTGATCTGGGTAAGTTATCCACTATGGTGAAGGAGACGACCGAATCTTTCACAACTATTTCTTAACATAGTCTGGATGTTAAACCCTCGACTATGACTAAGTGATAACATTTCAACCATGGCTTGGCTCCACAAATAATAGACTCAGTTTCAAATCCATAAGCTTGACTATAAGCTTGACCAGATAAACTTTAGATTTGACTGTGTACACAACAATATCAACCAAATAACCAATAAGATAACATGGGATTCACCTTGTTGACCAATATCTTATCACGTTCAGTCATAAATAGGGGTTTTTTAATTGTGAAAAATAAGGTCAATATATTGTAGGTATTAGGGGGGATGGGGAGTAGGGTATGAGGATTTATAGGTGTTGGGGGGGAAGGGGGGGCGGGGGGTGTTATGAAAAAGGGTATCTAGAAAAAATAGGGAATATCTTGTAAAATAGATTTTTTTAATTGGAAATATGTATTTGGAGGGACGCTCAACAAAGGAATTTCGGTAGGTATTTATCAATATCTAGTAAAATTAGGGGTATTCTTTAATATCCCATGGACAAAGGAACTATCGCATGGTTTCAGTAAGTGAAAACCCCATGAATATGATCAACTTCCCCAACCAAGAACTCAGTTATTAAATAATAAACTTAGTTCTTCAACAATTCTATACTAGTTAAAATTTAAATAACTCAACTCATTTAACTATAAGCTTGATTACTAAATAATTGAGCTTGGCTATCATTTGGTATATTTACTAGAACAATTAAGTTAACGATAGTTTTAGCTTTTATTCATATTTTGGCCATTACTCAATAGGCATGATTATTGATTACAACTCAGCTTGACCCTTCACTTAATATTCTTAAATAGAAACACAAATAGGTTTCGACTATTTCCACATAGCATGGTTCTTAATTAATAAAACCTAACAACATGTTTCAATCTTTATAATGGGATTTGGTTCTAAAACAAATATTAAAGGGTCACATATAAAAGGATCTGTCCAAATATGATCGGACTCAAACCATCAAGTTAAGGTAGTTATCGCGAGTTAAGGCAAATAAATGTTACACGAAACATGTTATTTGTATCACAACCGAATAGTTAGTGTTCAATGTAACTATTGAAAAGAATTGTAACCCTCGTATTGAATAAAGCAAAGAAAAGGATATTAGAGCTTGACCCTTTTCCACATAAAGTAAAACAATATTTAAATGACCATACTCGAGCTGACTTACTTTCCTCGAAGCCGTCATCACAACGCAAGGTAAACATAATTGACTAGGGCTCGGATCTCTCTTCCACAGAGGCCGCCCCTTCATTTTTCAATGTAAGGGAATATTTAAACTAGTGATTGCCCCATGGAGGTGCAATAATACATCGTTAGGTTGTTGTTGTTGGACGATAAGAAAAACTGAAAAGGGGAATTAAGATGGAGTTGGTGTAGCCATGGTGTTGTAGGTTGAGGAATAAATCCAAAATGGGAAGAATATACTTCTTTTGGAAAAGAAAGAAAAAGAGTGTATATGCTGTGTCTGTTGTTGGGAAGGAAAGTAAGCTAACAATTTCCCCAGAAGGTCCAATAAAACGTGGAAAGGGAAAAAATTTGAAGAAAAGTGGTTGTGATGAAGTGGAAAACAGGAATTTATAATAATCTCATTATGAGTTTGGTCCGAGTTGACACAAATTATCTTCCTTTATTTGAAGGAAGTTGCATATCGTCCATAAATTTGGGGTTCTTCCCCTCCATTTCCCGGACTCGATCATGACACTCCGAAGAATGATAAGATTGCTGGGAAACTACACCGTTATAGTTGACCAATTCCTTAACAATAGAATTTCATAATCCAATAAAAATGTAACTTCTATATTTTTATAGATATAAACCAAAATGATAACAAAAATGTTGTGTCACGTTAAAGTGCTAGTTAACATTGACACACAATTTTAATTATATTTCTATATTTGTATGGATTGAACCAAAATGATAGCACAAATGTTGTGTTGGGTTAAAGTGCCAGTTAACATTGACATACAATTTTAATTAAAATTAATGAGAACTATATATTTACTAGTTGTTTGTTTTAATTTTTTAGATTAAATATATTAATTACATTGTAAGGCGTTTTTATTTGAGAATTTGGGGTGGACTATGACCTTTACTTTTCTAGAATTGCACGAGGATGATACAAGTGTACTGTCGAAATTGATTCTATGGTAGTTGTTCAAAATTTGAAATAAGCAATTATAAGAAAAGGATAAAATAACTTGTAGATGATGAATGAATAACTGGTAGCTATGCATGGATAACTCATAGCTGATGAATGGTTAACCAACAGTTCATGGTAGATAACTAGAAGAACACGAGATAAGAAAAAAACTAATATAAAAATAAGTGATGGTTAATAAATTAATAATAGAAAGAATTTTGGTGATGATACGTAGCTAGGCATGGATAAGTCGGAACCCATTTAACTAGAAAAGTGTGAGAAATTAAGTCGATAGGTGTTTTTATTTTAGAATTTGAGTTGGACTACAACCTATACTTTTCCAGGATTGCACGAGGATGACACAAGTGTACTGTCGAGATTGATTCTATGGTAGTCGTTCAAAATTTGTCATAAACAATTATAAAAAACTATATATAAAAAATAATTGGTAGTTGATGAATGGATAACCAGTAGTTGATGCATGGATAACTCATATCTGATGAATGGATAACCAACACTAGTTCATGGTAGATAACTAGAAGAATGTAAGAGATACATAAATAATATTAAAAATAATTGATGGTTGATAAATGGATAACTCGTAATTGATGCATGAATGCATGGATAACATATAATTTGGGGTGGACTGGTAATTGACGTATGGATAACGTATAGTTTTGTGGTATTTAACTTGTGGTCTATAGGAATCCACCAAACACAAATTAAGTGCTCGTGCTTCATTAAAAATAATGATTTGCATGTTTGGTAAACAATCCAGGCATACAAGAAACTTCTCAGGGTTGGCCAACATTTCATTTAAACAATGCACATATACTTTAGTGTGATCTTCTTAGATGTTACAAATAATCTTTTTCGTTTATGTTACAATCCTGTTGAGGCCTGGAAATTCACAGGCAACAACAGAAAGGGATTCTCCCCAGTCAACGTTCCCAACTAGCCCGTGACTGTTTGGTATGGGGAATCCGTCCGGTTTGCAGTCCGACTACCATAGGTCAAAGTACCAAAAACAAAGGTTTTACCGGTTGCGGCCCGATCCACCGTGTATATTTTTGTATTTTTTGACTTAAGTATGATATGCATATGCCTAATTAACTATGTAGGGCGATAAGGATGCAAGGAGTATTCACAATGTGATGCGCAGGTTCTTACCTCTTGTCTTAGGCTCACAAGCATCTAAATCACATGTGTAGAAATAAAACTAACTATCTAACTATCTATCTATCTATCTATCCCCGGGGAGCAAACTTTAACTTATTTGTGAGTAATGTGAATTGTGCATGTATCATAAAGAGAAATTACAGATAGCTGATATCTCTTCCTACAACACATGAATGATTAAAGATATTTCAACAATCAAATAGCTAATTGTTTTATGAACATCATACATTACTCATGGTGGTAATTCCACAAAATAAACCAGAAATCATTTAAACAAGAACGTAGGTTTTGAGAGTTAAAACGATCTCACGGTTAATGGACAAAAGCTGGAAAAACAAAATAGTTCATCTTTCAGCCATCCACAGCATAACATTTAAAAATGCCACCCATCTTCCTCCAACAGGAAAACAATACTTCTTTATTGCAAAGAGAAATAGTTCTTCTTACAATATAGCCTTTTCTTGTCTAACTGGGAAAAAGCCCCCTCTCCCTCTTAGTCTATTACATTTATACAAAAAGGTGAGACGGTTGGGCTGCCCAAAGTAACCTTTGGGCTTCCCAACTCTTTGTTTCCCAACGCTTGAATTTTCTCAAAGATTTACAAAATTATTACAAATTACAAAAACTGACCAATCCTTTACAAGGAGGGTCCCACTTGGGCATCTAGAAATTTCTTCCATTTCGCAGATTCAGAGGCAATGCCCTCAAACACAGAAGGCTCTAGAAACTGAATATTAATCTCAAACTTAGCATCCTGGTTCTTTGTAGCCTCAACCCTGGCTGCACTCAATCGAAGCTGATCCTCCAGAAGCTGCACGCTGATAGCTGAATGATCTACTTCGCTTCTCAAGATCTGATCATTCAGTGCTTTAATCTGCTATACTTTGGCTTCCTCCTCCTGGTATCTCTTCTGCAACAGCTCTACAAAGGCGTTGTGATCCGAGAAAACCTCAAGCCTTTGCTCGGCCTCTATCTCGCACCGATTGTAGGTGATGAGAAGCCTTTTGAAAAACTCGATGCATGCTCCTTTCGTCTTCTTAACTGCTTTTTTGAAATCCTTCGCGGTATTTATAACGAATTCCAGCAAGTCATAATCCCGCTTGAGGGCCTGTGTATCCTTTGATGGCAGTTCTGCTGGGGTTTCTTCATTGTTTTCCAACCTTGCCATTCTTGCAATCAGGACTTCGAGGAGGTCCTGAGATCGATCTACAAAGTAAGAGGAGGTCTCCAAAATTTCCTCCAATCGGCTCTCTATCTGCAGTACTCTGCACCTCTCTCCTTCTATAGCAGTTTGTAGCTGCAACATTTTAGCCTTCTGGGCCAAGACATGCTCTTTGAATGGTTGAAGGTTAACTTGCTGCTCCCTTGCTTCCCCCAGAGCAGTTGTTAGAGAGGAAATCTGCTCTTGATGTTTCTTTTCCTGTTCTTGGGTGTGCAACTCATTGGCCTCCAAGAGGATCTTTTGCCGCTCTTCTAGCTCTTCTACCTTTCCTAGCAGCTGTTCCTTTTCACTCCTCAGCTCTTGACATTCTTTCTGCACTTTCTCCATAGCCTCCTATGTTGTTTCTCTGACCTGTCTTTCTGCTTGGAGGGCCTGCAATTCAGCCTTAGAAGCCTTGATCTCCCTCTGCATGTCTTCATACTTATGCTTCAACCTAGTGCCTTCCTCTCTCTCTTTCCTCAAAGTGTCTTTTAATTGAGTCGAGGATTTCTTAGATAGCTGTAAGTCTGTCATAATCCTGCCCACATTATCCTCTGAGGCTTGAATTAGTGCTGCTCTGGCTCTGATGGTGAATCATGGATCTTGGTCTATTCCCAACATAACAGGTGTATCTGTTATCATTTTACCAGGCAGACCTTCTGTTTCAACTTTCCTTTTTGTTCTCTTCATTATTCTCTTTGTTGCCCTATCATAATAAACAATGTTGAAATTCGGGACTTCTTCGCCCACCTTCTGTACAAAGGGGACCAGCTTGAATGTGGGGACCATGGGTGTGCTGGCAGCAGGTACTCATGGGTCCTAAACCTTGGGGTTCTCCACATTCTGGGTCTTCCCTGCAGCTATTTCAGAAGCTGACTGTTCTGTCTATGTTAGCTTTATCCTTTCAGCTTCTTGCTTTTGAAGCTCCTCATCCAGCTTCCTTTTCTTTTCTTCTTCTTCTTTCTTTGCATCTTCTTCTGCTTTCTCAGCTGCTTCCTGAGCAACCTTCCTTTTCTTCTTCTTCTTCTGTGTGTAGCCACCCTGCAGCTTCGTGTGCCAACCTCTGGGCTTCCTCATTTCTTCTCTTTGCTTCTTCCTTAGATTTTGCTTGTTCATCTCCCTTCCCACCTTTGGTGGTCATCTTCTTCTTGAACCTTCTTCTCAAGGTTGTCATGTTTACTGCATTTCGGAAGATGGATTCTTCCCGATCCCAATGTTAAAATGCACATTGTTTGTTTTGCAGTGTTCAGCTACTTTACCGTGAGTATCATTCCTACGGAAGGGCATCTCTCCAAAATGGAAATTTTCCAGCTCTTCTACAAATTCATCAACCTTTTTTACTCTGGTAAACTTGTAGCTTCCTAACCTGAAGGGAAAAGGAGGATAGGCGGTCTTCTTGTGTTCAAACAGAAAGCTCCCTATTCCATCCAGAAATACTTGTCTGACTGCCTCCTTATCAATAATGTAATCAGTTGCGTATTTGGGCAACAAGGAAGGTGCTCTCGAACCTCCAAACACCTTGAAGTACAGGCCATTTTCAGTCAAATAGTAGTTTGCATACTCCTCTATTACTTGCAGTGCCTCCTCTGACATACAATCACACTCCTTCAAGAAAATGAGTGTGTATAAGGGCATGATAAAGTGTTCACATACTTCTCGACAATGGCTGTGATATTTGTGTGCCCACAGCGGTTTATAGGCAGCATAGACAGGCATTCTTTCCCTATCCCAGATGCACCTGAGTCCGGGGAAATGTTGATTACAAAATATGCAATCGATGAGTATGGAACTCATATAGAACTCAGACCTCTTTTGGGCCACTCCTCCCAAAGCTGAGGCCAAGCAAGCCGAAAGACTATTTGATACAAGGCTAGCCCAGTTGAAAATTGTCCCCTGGGTTGCAACATGAAAAATGATGGGTATCCACTCTAACTTGAAGAGCCTGCCATGGGCTCTCCCAAAAATCATGTTTAGCATTAAAGCTATGAACCTATAGGGGGCCCTTAATCTTGTCGTATCGTAATCACCCATCGGTCTGTATCTGTAATGTTTTCCCTGCAACAGCATCCTTTTAAGAGTCTCTACCAGGTCCATTCTAATATTGTTCAGCCAATCATCAGATAAAAATATTTGGGCTTCTGGCAGGTGGTAGGCCAGAGATACATATCCAGGGCTATATGCAGCTTAGCCCTGTCTTTCAACATTTTCCAGAATCATTGTTGCGACATCTGCGCGGGGCAGAATCCAACCGAGTACTTCAGAGCACGGGAACAACTCTGGTCTAGTGGCGATCTTCATCAGTGAAGATCTTTCTATGTTGGCATATATGGACTCTTCTTCCAATCCTATGTCAGGAACTTCTCTGCGCGTGATCAGTCTATATATTTTCCCCCACTGGTACTCAGGTTCAACATTAGAAATACACTTAGTGTCCTCGTATATGTATTCTGTCCTGGTGACAACTTCTACTTCTGGCTCTTCTTCGACCACAGGGGCCTTCTTCTTTTGTCTCTTTGACATTGTGAGCTCCTCCTGCCATAAAATTGTAACATTAAGCCCTTTTGGCTGAGTGACAAACTGGTATACATCAATGTGCGGTGTGCCATTTCTTCTATGTTTAACATGATAGCAATCAGTCAATGAAGCAAGTATATGCATGTATAGACTGAAATGGCTTAACTAACAGAACTATTAAACCCAATGAGCATTATTCAATGACTTTGTCTATATCTAGCATGATGGGAAATAGTTATATGCAGTAAACTGTGCAAGCTACCACTGCTGTATGATATTAAACAATTCTATCAACCATATTTAGGACGGAAATAGATCTACATTAATATGCAACACATTTCGGCTTTCTATGCCCGCCATGGTCATATTGCTGCGCGGGAAAGACAGTAGGAGTTACGCAGGCTTTCAATGACGCCTTAACAAAACCCTGCCCACGCACTTATGGTAAATAAACTAAGAGCAGTGGCATATCCCTTTCAATCGGCTAGGAATTCGACGCTGAGCTCGAACGGGGTCGGGCGGAAACGTATAGGTGAAAATGGCTGGGGCTTAAATGTTGCAGGTAGCACAAAATCGAGACCAACCGTCCAACCCTAAAAGTAAAGGTCACAGCGAACCTATTCCAACCCACAATACTATCATATAGGGTGGTTTGGCGTAGACAGCGTAACGGCCGTCTGCACCAAACCCCCTCATTCTCTATGCGCAGGGTCGTACGACAACGGCGGTGAAAAAAAAACTATGTGGGTCAAAATGCCCCTCCTCGCGGAAAGCAATGCCACCAAGAACCACAATATATACATGCAATCATGGGGAAAGAAATAGCGGCAACACCTAACCGTGGAAAACCAAAACCACCAAACGTTCAACGGAACGGGGAAAGGCAATAGAAGCCTACCTGGCACTAATGTGTATCCGGTGTGTGTGGCGAGACGAAGACGGTCGGGCTTCTACAGTTGCCACCTGGATGTGGGTACCGGCAATGGGGTCCAAACAAACTCGAGTGATTGACAGCACGATAGCGACAGAGCACGGTAGTTAAAAATAACAATAGAATAATAAACCCCTCGACCTCGTATATATAAGGTCAACTCTCACGACATATCGGATGGCGGACCACTTTTGGATCGGAAGCTGAAAGGCAACCTTCTTCCGCAACGACGGACGGCCAAAACGCTAAACCACTCGCGTACCATACTTAGCGGAACCTCGGTAGACTATTTGTCGGGACCAAAGTGAAACTGGAGCCGCAACGGCGGAGCCGCGGAGGGTAAATCGATCCGCAACAGGTAAAATCTGAATCGGAAGCGAAACAACTCCGCATCGGGAGGGCTGGTGCTTCTTTCATCTGCAACGGCGAAACCATAAAGTGTACCACCGTCCGCAACGTCGGGACTTGAATCGGAAGCGAAAACACTAAATGCTCGGAGAGTTTACAGCTTTGGTAACCGCAACGGCGGAGCCACAAAAGATGCGGCCTTCCGCAACGGCGGAAGCCCCCCAACTTACGGGATCAGCAAAAATAACATAGGCGGGAAACGGAACATTGAAGCAATGATCGGGAGAGGAAGTGGTTTTCCGTCCGCAACAGTGGAGAAAGAAATGACAAATCCTTCCGACATAAAACAAAAGATCGGCCGATGTGAAAATGAACGGATCGGAAGATGAAAGAGTATTTCTTTCCGCAACGACGGAAGACCAAAACAAAGATCCACCCGCAATGGCAGAGCACTGACCAAAATAATTTCCGATTCGGGCATGCTTCAAACGCATTCAAAGACAGCGATAAAGCTTGATCAAATAGTGGATTACTTCAAGCATCAGAGGAGGAATCAAAAAACAATTGGTAGCTCAATCCAAGCATTTAGAATTAACTCAAGGACAAAGAACTAATCGAAGCAAAGGAGGGTCCTAAAATTTGTTGCAGCTGCAACAATTGGCGACTACCTGGTGAACCCCAGATTTCTGAATTAACCCCTTCCCAGTGCAGGATCGTCTGAATAAAAGTTGAAACCTTCTAGATGTTTGTATCCCCAGGCTGGCCAACTTAAGCATTTAAACCATTGAGAAGTAGTACATTCTTTGGGAAATGGTAACATCAGAAACATTGCAAGTCTGAATGACTATTTTGAGGCCTAATGAATGAGGTTTATTTTACCCGTCCTTAGGTAGTTTCATGCTTGGACGCCACATGATTGTAACAGATAATAAATAGCATTATCCTTTTGTTCCTCATTCCCATGCCAATTGCACTTTTGTGGCATTAGAACTTTAGTTCTTTTGAGTCCTCCATTTGCCTTTCTTTCTGAATTTTATTCAGGCTCCTCTATCCCATAGTGCCCTTTTGTGTGAGAGAAGAATTGGCGTTTCATCTCACGGACGGAGAGGAACTTTCGGCAATTTGAAATTCATGCTTTTGATACTTTGCTTCGATATGTCTTGTTTCTTTTAAGGAGTTTTGACTCTTGATAGCTTTTAGCTTTTTTGAAATTATGGCATGGGATCATTTATATATGATATACTGTTTACCTTGCTTCCTTTCCGTGGGTCTTTCGTTGTCACCCCCTTGGATATTTAAGATGTGAAATGGATGGAGCCTCGAAATAGTATTCCAGAACTTTTTTACTTTTGAGTTATTTACAGGGGTTAAGTAAGACTTCAATGAATGCATAGCCAGCTAGGGATACTGCTACTAGAAGACCCTCTATGTTTTAAAACACAGTCTTTTGCTCAAGATTTCAGTTAATAAAGAACCCTGATGTTTCCATTGCAACCAAAAGTTTGCCTCTTTATTCAAAAACAAAGAACTAGCAATAAAGCATTTAAAATAAAAGAAAACAACAAAGCTATAAATTAAAATAGAACAAACTCAAATCAATAATCAAAGTATCAAAGAAAACAAATCAATTTATTTATGTACAAAGCAAAAGAAAAGAAATTTTTTTGCCCACTCCTGAATATCTTTAATCTTAGGGAGCTAGAGGGTGGGCTAGATTATAGACATGCGATATCTAACCATGGTCTAGCTGCGCTATTTTTGCAATTGAACACATGTCTACTATCCTACATTCATCCCTTTCAGCCTGAGGAAGTTGAAGGAGATCAGGCTGAGTGTCAATTCTAGAACTAGCCTCGATTGAGGTAGGATGTCTTAGCTTAAGCTCAGTCAGATAGTTTCCCAGGATAGAATCAGCAGATTCATTTCCCTCTCCTAGCCTAGTAACATTGTGCTTCATGTAGGGTTCTCTTAAAATCTTAATCAGGTTTGGGCTACCCTTCTGAGGAAACCATAGGTGCGACCAGTAGGAAGCAAAGTACCCATCTAGTCATGCTGACCAGTCTCGATTCAAGATCAATCCATAGCCATCAGGTATGTCTGCTACTACAATATCAAGGTATTGACATATCTTTTTATTTGCAGACAATCGAATCAGAACATTCTTCATCTCCCCCACCACTTTGACACTAGTCTTGTCTAGTTGAGTGACGTCCCAATCAGTAGGTATTAGCTGCCCATTAAGTTTTTTGCAGATTGCAAGAGGCATAACATTCACCGATGATCCAGAGTCCACCAGACAATTATGCACCTTATGGTTCAAAATCTCCAGAGTCAAAAGGAAAGGTGGGGTGCTAGTTTTCCTTTCCCCAATTGATTTGACCTTTTCCTCCACAGGTTGGTTTTTGGTGGGTATCTCCTTTTTAACTTCCTCAGCTTTTCTAATGTTCTCTTCCTCAACATATTCCGTAGGTTTGACAGGCTCAATGATTGGTTCTGTTTTCGGGTTGAAAGTAGTGACTTTAGGTGGTTTATCTTTATTACTGACATCTGCCTGTCTCTTGACATTCTTTTGCAATCTTTTGATCTTCGAAATTGTTAAATCCATGTCTTTTGTTGCTGTAGGTGTGCATTCAGTTTTGAGAGCGCTCTCTTCAGTGTCAAACATCGAGATACCATCCCATGAAAACATGGTGTCATCATCTTGTTTCTCCATAGTCTGGTTTTTCTTTTCCTCTTTGCCATTGTCCTTGGTCAATTTAGAATCTAGCAACTGATTCATAACCAATGTCATTGAATTCAACCATTGAGGACACTTCTTTTCAGAATGAGGCTGTTGGCGAAAAGTGCAGAAGTTGTCTCCTCCCACTTCTGTTATATTTATTGAGGCTAAATTTGGTGGAGGTATTTTCCATTGGTTGCTATCCTTTTTTTTTGGATAGTATGGTTTGTAAGTTTTCCGCATTTCCCCTTCTTTTTCCAGATCTATGATTCGGTTGGATAGTTTCTGCATCACTTTCAGCATTCCCTCAAAATCATGTGATTGCTCCTCTTTAGGTTTAGACAACAATAAAGTTCTTCTATTTGTAGTTTTCTCTCCAGGTAAATCAGGATAATCTTCTACACTTTCCCTTTCAGCCTCTACCCTTTCTGCCTCTTCATAAGTCTCTACCAATGTAGGTTTGACTTTCATCTTGGCAAACATGGCCAGCTCAGGTCCTAGGGCTGAAGTATAATATTCAACTAAGACTTTGTCTGAGGGTCTGTTAGCTTCAGAAAAGTTCTTTAGGTATATTGAAAATCTTTGAGTGAAACTATGTACCTTCTCATTCTTCTCTTTTCTTAACGAACCAAGACTTTTCATCAATGAGGCATGTGTTTTTTGGGCTGTGTATTTACTTCTGAAAACCCTTTCAAAGGTGTCCCAATCAGGAATAGAGTTTGCAGGCAAGCCGAAATACCAGGATGCTGCTGCTCCTTTCAGGGTGTGTGGGAATAGTTTGCAAACCACGTCTTCATACTCCCCAGCCCTTAGCCCTTCTAATGCTAGATAAAAGCTTTGCAGGTAGTCACCTACAGCAGTCTTTTCATCAGGATCAAACTTAGGCAGCAGCTTATCAAAAGCTTGAGGTAAGTTATGCAAGGGAGGTGTGAGGTTCAAAGGCGATCTAGCTCTCCACGCTGGCAGACGATTGGGCTAATTTACATTTATGCCAGCCATAGGCATAGGTATAAGAGCAAGAGTCTGAGCAAAGAGCAATGCAGGGTGAGGACAGCTTTCTTACTTCAAAGGTATAACCGAAACCTGTAAGTACTTGGGTCAGGTTACAAGCTTTAAACGTCTGCTAGTGGGGTAATCTTGGCCAAAATAAGTTTCCACGGCCAACTATGCACTGGCGGCCCTCCTTCTAGCGCCAGAACTGTTGAGGCCTGGAAATTCGAAGGCAACAACAGAAAGGGATTCTCCCCAGTCAACGTTCCCAACTATCCCATGACTGTTTGGTATAGGGAATCCGTTCGGTTTGCGGTCCGGCTACCGTAGGTTAAAGTAACAAAAACAAATGTTTTATCGGTTGCGGCCCGGTCCACCGTGTATATTTTTGTATTTTTTGACTTAAGTATGATATGCATATGCCTAATTAACTATGCAGGGCGATAAGGATGCAAGGAGTATTCACAATGTGCAGGTTCTTACCTCTCGTCTTAGGCTCACAAGCATCTAAATCACATGTGCAGAAATAAAACTATCTATCTATCTATCTATCTATCTATCTATCCCCGAGGAGCAAACTTTAACTTATTTGTGAGTAATGTGAATTGTGCATGTATCATAAAGAGAAATTACAGATAGCTGATATCTCTTCCTACAACACATGAATGATTAAAGATATTTCAACAATCAGATAGCTAATTGCTTTATGAACAGCATACATTACTCATGGTGGTAATTCCACAAAATAAACCAGAAATCATTTAAACAAGAACTTAGGTTCTGAGAGTTAGAACGATCTCACGGTTAATGGACAAAAGCTGGAAAAACAAAATAGTTCATCTTTCAGCCATCCACAGCATAACATTTGAAAATGCCACCCATCTTCCTCCAACAGGAAAACAATACTTCTTTATTGCAAAGAGAAATAGTTCTTCTTACAATATAGCCTTTTCTTGTCTAATTGGGAAAAAGCCCCCTCTCCCTCTTAGTCTATTACATTTATACAAAAAGGTGAGACGGTTGGGCTGCCCAAAGTAACCTTTGGGCTTCCCAACTCTTCGTTTCCCAACGCTTTACTTTTCTCAAAGATTTACAAAATTATTACAAATTACAAAAAGTGACCAATCCTTTACGAGGAGGGTCCCACTTGGGCATCTAGAAATTTCTTCCATTTTGTAGCTTCAGAGGCAATGCCCTCAAACGCAGAAGGCTCTAGAAACTGAATATTAATATCAAACTTAGCAGCCTAGTTCTTTATAGCCTCAATCCTGGCTGCACTCAATCAAAGCTGATCCTCCAGAAGCTGCACGCTGATAGCTGAATGATCTACTTCGCTTCTCAAGATCTGATCATTCAGTGCTTTAATCTACTGTACTTCGGCTTCCTCCTCCTGGTATCTCTTCTGTAACAGCTCTAAAAAGGCGTTGTGATCCGGGAAAACCCCAAGCCTCTGCTCGGCCTCTATCTGGCACCACTTGTAGGTGATGAGAAGCCTTCTGAAAAAATTGATGCATGCTCCTTTCGTCTTCTTAACTGTTTTTTTGAAATCCTCCACGGTATTTATAGTGAATTCCAGCAATTCATAATCCTTCTTAAGGGCCTGTGTATCCTTTGATGGCAGTTCTGCTGGGGTTTCTTCATTGTTTTCCAGCCTTGCCATTCTTACGGTTAGGACTTCGAGGACGTCCTGAGATCGATCTACAAAGTAAGAGGAGGTCTCCAAAATTTCCTCCAATCGGCTATCTATCTGCAGTACTCTGCACCTCTCTCCTTCTATAGCAATTTGTAGCTGCAGCATTTTAGCCTTCTGGGCCAAGACATGCTCTTTGAATGGTTGAAGGTTAACTTGCTGCTCCCTTGCTTCCCCCAGAGCAGTTGTTAGAGAGGAAATCTGCTCTTGATGTTTCTTTTCCTGTTCTTGGGTGTGCAACTCATTGGCCTCCAAGAGGATCGTTTGTTGCTCTTCTAGCTCTTCTACCTTTCCCAGCAGCTGTTCCTTTTCACTCCTCAGCTCTTGACATTCTTTCTGCACTTTCTCCAGATCCTCCTGTGTTGTTTCTCTGACCTGTCTTTCTGCTTGGAGGGCCTGCAATTCAGCCTAAGAAGCCTTGATCTCCCTCTGCATGTCTTCATACTTACGCTTCATCCTACTGCCTTCCTCTCTCTATTTCCTCAAAGTGTCTTTTAATTGAGCCGAGGATTTCTTAGATAGCTGTAAGTCTGTCATAATCCTACCCACATTATCCTCTGAGCCTTGAATCAGTGCTGCTCCGGCTCTGATGGTGAATTGTGGATCTTGGTCTATTCCCAACATAACAGGCGTATCCGTTATCATTTTACCATGCAGACCTTCTGTTTCAACTTTCCTTTCTGTTCTCTTCATTATTCTCTTTGTTGCCCTATCATAATAAACAATGTTGAAATCCGGGAATTCTTCGCCCACCTTCTGTACAAAGGGGACCAGCTTGAATGTGGGGACCATGGGTGTGCTGGCAGTAGGTACTTGTGGATCCTGAACCTCGGGGTTCTCCACGTGCTGGGTCTGCCCTGCAACTGTTTCAGAAGCTGACTGTTCTGTCTGTGTCAACTTTAGCCTTTCAACTTCTTGCTTTTGAAGCTCCTCATCTAGCTTCCTTTTCTTTTCTTCTTCTTCTTTCTTTGCATATTCTTCTGCTTTCTCAGCTGCTTCCTGAGCAACCTTCCTTTTTTCTTCTTCTTCTGTGTGTAACCACCCTGCAGCTTCTTGTGCCAACCTCTGGGCTTCCTCATTTCTTCTCTTTGCTTCTTCCTCAGCCTTTGCTTGTTCGTCTCCCTTCCCACCTTTGGTGGTGATCTTCTTCTTGAACCTTCTTCTCAAGGCTGTCATGTTTACTGCATTTCGAAAGATGGATTCTTCCCGATCCCAATGTCAAAATGCACATTCTTTGTTTTGCAGTGTTCAGCTACTTTACCGTGAGTATCATTCCTACGGAAGGGCATCTCTCCAAAATGGAACTTTTCCAGCTCTTCTACAAATTCATCAGCCTTTTTTACTCTGGTAAACTTGTAGCTTCCTAACCTAAAGGGAAAAGGAGGATAGGCGGTCTTCTTGTGTTCAAACATAAAGCTCCCTATTCCATCCAGAAATACTTGTCTGACTGCCTCCTTGTGAATAATGTAATCAATTGCGTATTTGGGCAACAGGGAAGGTGCTCTCGAACCTCCAAACACCCTGAAGTACAGGCCATTTTCAGTCAAATAGTAGTCTGCATACTCCTCTATTACTTGCAGTGCCTCCTCCGACATATAATCACACTCCTTCAGGAAAATGAGTGTGTATAAGGGCATGATAAAGTGTTCACATACTTCTCGACAATGGCTGTGATATTTGTGTGCCCACAGCGGTTTATAGGCAGCATAGACAGGAATTCTTTCCCTATCCCAGATGCACCTGAGTCCGGGGAAAGGCTGATTACACAATATGCAAATGATGAGTATGGAACTCATATAGAACTCAAACCTCTTTTGGGCCACTCCTCCCAAAGCTGAGGCCAAGCAAGCTGAAAGACTATTTGATACAAGGCTAGCCCAGTTTAAAATTGTCCCCTGGGTTACAACATGAAAAATGATGGGTATCCACTCTAACTTGAAGAGCCTGCCATGGGCTCTCCCAAAAATCCTGTTCAGCATTAAAGCTATGAACCTATAGGGGGCCCTTAAGCTTACCATATCGTAATCACCCATCGGTCTGTATCTGTAATGTTTTCCCTGCAACAGCATCCTTTTAAGAGTCTCTACCAGGTCCATTCTAATATTGTTCAGCCAATCATCAGATAAAAATATTTGGGATTCTGGCAGGTGGTAGGCCAGAGATGCATATCCAGGGCTATATGCAGCATAGCCCTGTCTTTCAACATTTTCCAGAATCATTGTTGTGACATCTACACGGGGCAGAATCCAACCGAGTACTTCAGAGCACGGGAACAACTATGGTCTAGTGGCGATCTTCATCAGTGAAGATCTTTCTATGTTGGCATATATGGACTCTTCTTCCAATCCTATGTCAGGAACTTCTTTGTGCGTGATCAATCTATATATTTCCCCCCACTGGTACTCAGGTTCAACACCAGAAATACACTTAGTGTCCTCATATATGTATTATGTCCTGGTGACAACTTCTAGTTCTGGCTCTTCTTCGACCACAGGGGCCTTCTTCTTTTGTCTCTTTGACATTGTGAGCTCTTCCTGCCATAAAATTGTAACATTAAGCCCTTTTGGCTTAGTGACAAACTGGTATACATCAATGTGCAGTGTGCCATTTCTTCTATGTTTAACATGATAGCAATCAGTCAATGAAGCAAGTATATGCATGTATAGACTGAAATGGCCTAACTAACAGAACTATTAAACCCAATGAGCATTATTCAATGACTTTGTCTATATCTAGCATGATGGGAAATAGTTATATGCAGTAAACTGTGTAAGCTACCACTGCTGTATGATATTAAACAATTCTATCAACCATATTTAGGACGGAAATAGATCTACATTAATATGCAACACATTTCGGCTTTCTATGCCAACCATGGTCATCTTGCTGCGCGGGAAAGACAGTAGCAATTACGCAGGATTTCAATGACGCCTTAACAAAACCCTGCCCACGCACTTATGGTAAATAAACTAAGAGCAGTGGCATATCCCTTTCAATCGGCTAGGAATTCGACGCTGAGCTCGAACAGGGTCGGGCAGAAACGTATAGGTGAAAACAGCTGGGGCTTAAATGTTGCAGGTAGCAAAAAATCGAGACCAACCATCCAACCCTGAAAGTAAAGGTCACGGCGAACCTATTCCAACCCACAATACTATCATAGAGGGTGTTTTGGCGCAGACAGCGTAACGACCGTCTACACCAAACCCCCTCATTCTCTACGCGCAGGGTCGTAGACAACAGCGGTGGAAAAAAACTATGTGGGTCAAAATGCCCCTCCTCGCGGATAGCAATGCCACCAAGAACCACAATATATACATGCAATCATGGGGAAAGAAACAGCCGCAACACCTAACCGTGGAAAACCAAAAACACCAAACGTTCAACGAAACGGGGAAAGGCAATAGAAGCCTACCTGGCACTAATGTGTATCCGGTGTGTGTGGCGGGATGAAGACAGTCAGGCTTCTACAGTTGCCACCTGGATGTGGGTACCGGCAATGGGGTCTAAACAAACTCAAGCGATCGACAACACGATAGCGACAGAGCATGGCAGTTAAAAATAACAATAGAATAATAAACCCCTCGACCCCGTATATATAAGGTCAACTCTCGCGGCATATCAGACGGCGGACCACTTTTGGATCGGAAGCTGAAAGCCAACCTTCTTTCGCAACGGCGGATGGCCAAAACGCTAAACCACTCACGTACCATACTTAGCGAAACCTCGGTAGACTATTCGTCGGGACCAAAGTGAAACCGGAGCCGCAACGACGGAGCCGCAGAGGGTAAATCGATCCGCAATGGGTAAAATATGAATCGGAAGCGAAATGACTCCGCATCGGGAGGGCTGGTGCTTCTTTCATCCGCAATGGCGGAACTGTAAAGAGTACCACCGTCTACAACGTCGGGACTTGAATCGGAAGCGAAAACACTAAAGGCTCGGAGAGTTTAGAGCTTTGGCAACCGCAACAGCGGAGCCACAAAATATGCGGCCTTCCGCAATGGCGGAAGCCTCCTGACTTATGGGATCAGCAAAAATAACACAGGCGGGAAACAAAACATTGAAGCAATGATCGGGAGAAGAAGTGGTTTTTCGTCCGCAACGGCAGAGAAAGAAATGACAAATCCTTTCGACATAAAACAAAAGATCGGCCAATGTGAAAACGAACGGATTGGAAGACGAAAGAGTATTTCTTTCCACAACGGCGGAAGATCAAAACAAAGATCCACCCGCAACGGTGGGGCACTAACCAAAATAACTTCCGATTCGGGCATGCTTCAAACGCATTCAAAGGTAGCGATAAAGCTTGATCAAACAGTGGATTACTTTAAGCATCAGAGGAGGAATCAAAAAACAATTGGTAGCTCAATCCAAGCATTTAGAATTAACTCAAGGACAAAGAACTAATCGAAGCAAAGGAGGGTCCTAATTTTTTTTGGAATTTTGGGAATTTGTTGCAGCTGCAACAAATCCATAGGATAAGGATTGGGTCGACCTCATGTTGAGGAAATGGTTGTCTTTTCCTATCATTGCAACAATTGGTTAGGCCCAAAAAATAATTAACATATAATAATAGTTATCCGCTACCTTTGGATAGAATGAGTGAAGTTAAGGAGGCACATTTATGGGTTGAGCCTTCTCACTTTATCCAAGTTCCCATACACTCAGAATTTATGACATCTTTACTTTGCTACATCATAAACATATAAATTGGAATCTAGATTTAGGGGAGAACTCGACACTTCATACTTCTCACTAGACCCATATATTCATTCCCATACCAAGTTACTATCAACAACCAATAATTTTTCTTCAAAAATTTGGAAAAGAATCCCAAATTCTCATAAAATGCGTCTACCACTTGTCCTTTTGTTGTTGACACCCTATACTCCTTTGCTCAATTTTGCTTTCATCTCTTGAACAGTTCTTTAATAGTACTAGCATATTGCCTCCTTTTTTCTTGCGACCTCCATGCTCACATAACCTCATTTGTGGAAAATGAAGAACCAGTAAGCTCTTTAGGATATCCACCATCCAACCAACAAGAAAACACAATGATCAGACCTTCAAGCTGATGGAAAGTGAGCCTCCAAATGCTAAAAATGAAAATGCATTTTGAGGGGTAACACACTCCACGTTGTGCCTTCCATACAATGTCTTCCTTCTATGTGCGGTTACCGATATCTTCATCCCTCCTTCCCATTCTTCTATGTGTTGACCTGGTATTATAGGGGTTCTATTTATAAGTTTAAATTCAAAGTATGTGGGTGTCTGGAAGTAATTTTCCACTCTAAACAAATATAGGTGTTGTTTTCATATGTGATTAGTGTTTGTATGCAATGGCTTTGTCAGTTCCCATGTTCAATCCTAAATTTATTCTCTCGTTCCATGTGTTCTCCTTCTGTTAGGGGAATATTTTTCCTTCCTTTTTTTAACTTTCTTTCTTTAATCTTTGTATTGTAAGCTTTATTTCTTTTTCCCCAGAAAAAAGGTCTTCCTCTAAAAGATTAACTTTAAAGAATTTAAATTACCTTTCCTTTTTAATTTACTTCCCCATTTCTAAGATGATGATCAGTCAACTTACAACCTAATCTTTGAATCATTGGGTAGAGGCACTCGAGTTTACTACATGCATACAACTGATTAGAGAGAGGCCCCAGTTACATTGAAGGTTGTTGGGTGTATTATTATGTCTAAATTAATTCACCTATTCTTTAATTATCAACCGAGGTTGGTAATCTTAGAGTTGACACAAAATATATGCGAAGGTAGAGGGTGTCGTGTAAATATTTTAACAAACAAAATATTGAAAGATATTTCAAAATGAAAAACTGAGTCGAACTCCTAAAAATACAATTATTAAAGTATTTAAACTGAAATAAACTAAACAATTGAAAATAAGTTTTAAACTTAAGTGCAATCAACAATAAACTATTCAAATGGGAAACTATGGTACAAGGAAACTTAACTTATAAGCAACTAGAAAACTTAATAAAAGAAACAAGTAGAAAACTTAATAAAAAAAACTTTAGGTTCTATCCTACAATTTCTTCCAAAAAAAAAAACCTTAAACATATTAAGGAAAACACATATAACCCTAAATTTTACATACAAACAAATAAATCAATTCAAAAGGAATAAACAAAAAACCATACAACAACAAAACAAAATAAGAAACAAAACTTAAGAATAAATTAAACTTCGTTTAAAGTAAAAGAAGTATAGAAAATGATAAAACTTTAATAAATAATTTAAAACAACTAAATTTTAATGTTAATGTTAAACAAAACTGTCATCTAACTATTACAGTCAAAACATAATTCCGACATTCACAAAACAAAACTGAAAACAATCTTAGAACACATAAAAAACATTAAAAACAGAACTAAGGGCTGAATGACAGACTGAATTGTGGGTATGAACTGGGTGGTTGAATAACATACTGAACAGGCTATCCAAATGACAATCTGCACAGTTAAAATGGTAAAAACTAACCTAAATGAACTAATCTTCAGCTAAAGCCATGCAGATGTAATTCTAATGCATCAGAACAGTAAATAAACCTATTTAACAGCAAATTAACCTTAAACTAATTCATGAACAAAAGGAATCATTGCATATTAAACTAATAAATAAACTGGGAATTAACTTACATAAATTCAAAAGAGGAAAAGAAATAACATAATTGAATCTATTCTAAATTCATAAAAACAACTTATTCTATATTCCTGAAAACAAAGACTGAAAGTAATCATTGGAATGAAATAACTGGAAACAAAATGACTGAAAGCAAATAACTGAAAGCGAGCTATTGGCACATCTAACTAATTAACTTTGAAATAAAGCTAAGTTAATGTATTACAAAAAACAAATAAAATAGCATTTACTATAATCTAATGGAAGCAAACTAGAAATTAAACTAGACTAGCTAAAACATAAAAGAAACTAAGCTAAACAAAGAAAATGAACCTTTGGTTGATGAGGGGCCCTCTCAGCAATCAAGGGTGATGCCTAGCTAACTTCTACTTAAACTCATTATTCAGCAGCAATGCATACAACTCTTTATTCAGATGATGGAACAAAAATACAAAGTTCAAGAGTAAATCACAGCAAGTACTCTTCTCCTAAATCTGCTAACTAACTGATTTTCTAGCTAACTGAGCTCTCTCACAGAGGTTGCTTTATATAATGATTTACAGGGGTAAGCAAGTCGACCCTTTAGTGATCGAATGCTCTCTAAATTTAGTCGACTATAATGGAAATTTAACTAATCACAGGCCAACGCGTAAGCATCTTCCTTCTTCAGCGTGAACAATCTTCAAAGGTGGCGCACAGGCTTCTCTTTAGTGTGAATGATCTGTAGAGGTGGCACATGTGTTCCTTTCTGAGCGCAGTAGGCGACTGATGGCAAACAGAGGAGAGCGTAGTGGTGAATATTCTAGGGCATGAGTTGAATGCATCAATCCAACATGTGGATGGTTGGTGTGGTGGCGAACAAAGGAGAACGCAGGATGGCAAGTATCTAGAGCACAGATCCATCACTAGATGCATGGATAGCCAGATCGTTTGTAGAATGTTCCAACGTTTGAATTCCTGGAGTTAATTCTCAGCAGCGCATAGTTTGATGGGTGATATGGACGGAGTGTTGAACGAAAGGCTGGGACGTGAGCTGGATACACCGGGCATCGATCTAGGGCGAATGAAGTGTCTATCTATTGGTGTGCTTCAGGGCTAGAGTCTATAGCAACACCTTTTGACATCTGGCAAACCACCAGTGAGTTTCATGCAACGGGCTGGATATGCTGTGCAAAAAGCAGGCTGAATGCATTTTGCGTATTAACTTAGCCCAAAAAGATTATAAAACCTGCAAACAATTATACAAACCAATTAATACATCAAATGAGTTTTAATAGTGTTATTTTTAATTAATAAAACCATAAAAATGATAATAATAAAATAATTTCATATAAACTTTAAAAACACTCATACTTGAGGTTGAATAATGATCTGCATGTCATAAAATATACAAAAGATAATAAAATATGTGGTTAAATGAGTAATTTATCTGCCAAAAATGATAACAAATATAGGATCAACATTCCCCCAAACCGGAGAAATTCCAAGTCCCACTGAGCAAAAAGAAAGAAAAACAATTTAGGAAGAAGGTGAACTAGCAGCTGCCTTCAACTTGGCAGATGAAGAAGGTAATTTAAACTTTACTCTGTTAACCTATAACTTAAAAATAACATATCTTTTATGTCACACATTGTATGAAACTTAAAAATGACTTCATTGGGTTTTCAACATTCTTAGGTTCAAAATAATTTTATCATTTATAAAGTTTTAAAAACATAAATTGCATTGATTATTTTCATGCATAACTGAGTAAGAGAATAAAATTATTAACAGTGAAATGGAAAAAACTTTTTGCCTAAAAACAAAATTTGGTTAGCAAATTTAATCATAAGTACTATAATATCACCATTTTTTTCAGATCGCTATTTGATATTTCATTTGCCTTCATTCAATTCTTCATATGGTAAGACCATATTGAATTTTGTTGTAAAACATGCTTCAAGCTATAACCAAATTCCATTGTTTATATTCCTGAAAACACTTATCATTTGTTAGAGATAAATTGATTTTTCATAAAATAAAATAATCTAATTTTTCAAATCCAATCCATGTTCCCCCAAACCAAAGAGATGGCATGTCCTCAAGCCATACAAAGAGAAGAAGTGATTGTTCCAAAAAAATAGAAAGAATGCTAGCATGTTGTGAATTTGTTGTAAAGAAACTAACTAGTAAATGGAAATGGTTCAGAAAGGTATATTTATGAAAAATAAAACAGTGCTTAGAAAGACCATGTAAAATGAGAATAATATAATTAAAAGAATACCATAGGGAAAAACTAGCCATCCATGCCTCATTGTGAAGATATCCTGTCATCATTAAGTATTTCAAGTGTACCCCAGAGTGTGTGAGATTTACAGCTATGGGTCCCATTTCTAAGATAAGGACATCTTAGATATATGTAGAATTAGACGGCTGGAGCAAAGTCAACTTAGAGCCATTCTCGAATGACATTATAAACAATTGGCCATGACATAATGTTTTTGAAATTTTTTTCATATATTATCACTATTTGACAAACTATGTGTATAGTGGTGTATTAACTAGATCTCATTTACCAGATATTGCCCCGCTTCTAGCAGGCCTGTTCAGTACCCTCACAGGTTTATCTTGGTAACATGCAAGCATAGCCCCATTGCTAGCGAGCCTGTTCAGTACCTCTACGGGTTTACTTGCATTTATCGAGCTTCCTGTTGTAAGGTTTTTACTTAGCATTGACCCGCTGCCAGCAGGCTTGTTCAGTACCCCGGTGGGTTTTCCTTGTATAATGATATTAAAGATATGGAAGTCGATTGGTACTAGAGCATGTTAAGTCCTGCTAAACACATAATTCAATTTTTTTCAAAATAAAGTTATAAGTAGTTTCATAATGGCCAGACTCATAAAACATGTCAAAAGAGAATAACTGAAAGTTGTTCTTTAACCTAACAGTCCTTCTTCTTTATAAAGTAAAGTAATGTTCCCCACAGATAAAAATTCCACTTACTTTTGAGTTATCACCAAAATACTCAAGAGAAAAGTTTTGATAACAAGTATAGGACGAACTAGTAATCCATAGGTAAAAATAAGGATGTGAAAAATATGATAATGAAAATAGGTCTTATCGAGCAACTGTTTCAAAGAATAAATCAGAAATATACATGTTTGAATCAAAACACCAAAAACTATATGAATCGTGACAGAATTGGTTAAGAATGATATACAAAGGATTGATATAAAAAATTATTCGTATAAGCTGCAAATGTCGAAAGTACCCTAAAAAAGATTAAAATACCTGATGAGTATTTAGCATACTTTCCTTGTCCAAGTAATATACCGTTAGCTGCTCATATAGATAATATACTTGTAATCAAACTGCAAAACCACTTGTTAGATGATTCAATTTATTCATAAAGACATAAAAGAAAAAGAGTCATGTGTAGACAAACTATTAGAAACGACTCTTATTTATTCAAAGAAACAAACACATATTTACATATATACAAGTGATAATAACCCAAAATATTTCAAGGATCGGGAGGAGGAGGAATAGCTTCCCCTTCAAGTAATTTCGTTTCATTTTGCTGCAAAACATTTTGTATGAATCCTGTTTAGATGTCGATTGGTGATAGAGCCTAAGTCTATGTCCATTTACTACAAAGGAAATTTTTGAGCCATCAATTGTTTTAACTTTTACTGATCCATTGTCAAAAGTTGTAACTACTTCGTATGGACCCATCCAACGGTTAGTTAATTTCCCTTTAAAATTTTTAAACCGTGAATCGAATAGCAGTGCCCAATCTCCAGTATTAAACTGCTTTTGCGTAATAAATTTATCATACCATGTTTTTCGTTGATTTTGTATTAACATTGTTCTTTGAAGTGCATCTTGTCTAATTTCGTCTAACTCATTGATCTGTAATATTCGTTGTTTCTGTGCTTCATCCAAATTCATGCCTAATTGTGCTGCCATACAAAAAGTTTTAACTTGAAATTCAATAGGTAAAAGGACTTGTTTTCCATATACTAACTCATAGGGGGTATGTCTGGTAGTGTTTCTCCATGTTATCCTATAGGCCTATAAAGCCTCTGGGAGTCTATCTACCAAATCCTTATGATGTAAGTGAATGGTCTTAGTTAAAATAGCTTCTAATACTTTATTAGTTGATTCTACCTGACCATTAGCTTGAGGGTGGTAAGGTGAATATTCGCAATGTCGGATGCCATATTTCGTAGTAAGTTCTTTCATTAATTTAGAAGTAAACCGGGTACCTTGATCTGTGACAATTTCTCTAGGTACACCAAACTGGGTGAATATTTCTTCATATATAAATTCTACCACCGATTTCTCTATGGCTCTAAATAAAGCTTTAGCTTCTACCCACTTGGTGACATAGTCCGTACAAACTAAGATATATTTCTTTTTACGAGACATGGGAAAAGTTGGTCCTACAAAATCAAGATCCCATTTCTCAAAAGGTTCAATCATAACTTGGGGTTGTAAAGGCATTTGATCAGATGACGTAGGTCTACCCATTATTTGGCAACTATCACATCCTTTAACATATTTGGCAGCATCCTTAAAGATGCTTGGCCAATAATAACTTGAATGTAAGACTTTGTATGTTGTCCTTTTATAAGAAAAATGTCCTCCACATGGTCCGTCATGGCATGCATGGTGGATGTCTGACATTTCATCCTCCCGCACACATCGTCAAATAATAATATCGGGACCAGTGCGGAAGAGATCGTTATCAACCCAAGAATAATTAGAGCTCTAAACTATAATATGACGCTTCTCATGTGGATAAAAATGACTTCGTATTTTCCCAGTTGCTAGATAATTGGAAATATCCACAAACCAAGGGGTTTGAACATATACAACAAATAGATGTTCGTTAGGAAAAATGTCGTCAACTGGTTTAGTATTGTCTTCATGTTGAATCCAGGAAAGGAAATCTACTACGAGATTTTCTTTACCAGGTCGGTCAATGACAGTAATGTTAAATTCTTGCAATAAAAGAAGCCACCGGGTCACTCTACCATTGGTAATTGGTTTATTCATTAGAAATCTAATGGCGGAGTGATCGGTATGCATAAAAAATTCAAATCCTGTGATATAATGACGAAGTTTATTAATAGAATAAACTACTGCTAAAAATTCTTTTTCAGTAACAGTATAATTTAATTCAGCAGGGGTCAGATATTTGCTAATAAAATAGATGGCATAAGGTGCTTGTCCTTCTTTTTGGCTGAGGACTCCTCCTATGGCCGTATCAGAGGAATCGGTAGATATGTGAAAATGAAGGGACCAATTAGGACCCCTAAGTATTGGTGCCACTGATAGTTTATCTTTTAAGATCTCAGAAAAACATTTGGACAAGATTCCGTCCACTGGAATTTTGAGTTCTTTGTAAGTAACTTAAACATTGGAGCAACTATTTTAGTAAAATTTTCAATAAAGTGATGGTAATAGCCTGCATGACCAAGGAAAATTCTTACCTCTTTCTGAGTTTTGAGAGAGGGAAGGCCAACAATTACTTTGATCTTTGCAGGGTCTACCTTAATTCCTTGAGAAGAAACATGGTGTCCCAAAACTATACCTTCTGTCAGCAACATTTTACATTTTTCGTGAGTAAGGGATAAATTCGTTTCTTGAAATCATATCAAGACCTTCTCGAGGTTGTTAAGGGATTCTTGAAAAGTATTACCATAGGCCATAAATTCATCCATGTATACCTCCACACAGTCATGTATAAGATTAGAAAAGATTCCTAAGACTGCTCGTTGGAAAGTGGCAGGTGCATTACATAAGCCAAATGGCAAAACTCGATAAGCATATGTTCCCCAAGGGCATGTAAAAGTGGTTTTGTCTTGATCTTTTGGTGCTATTAAAATCTGGTTGTAACCACTATACCCGTCAAGAAAGGAAAAATATTGTTTACCTGACAGAGTATCTAATACTTGATCAATAAAAGGTAAATGAAAGTAGTCTTTAAGTGTAACTTTGTTTAACTCTCTAAAATAAACACAAATACGCCATTTCCCTGTAACTTTCTTTGGAACTAGTACTAAAGGAGATACTCATTTACTGTCGGAAATAGGATAGATGAAACCACTAGTGAGGAGTTTTTGTAATTCTTTTTTTACTATATCCTTTAGAGCAGGATTCATCCTCCTCTGTGGCTGCCTTACAGGTGACATGCTTGGATCCATATAAATATGGTGAATACATGTATCGGGGTGTATACCCTCCATATCAGTATATTCCCATGCAAATGCTCTAGCTTGTTTCTTAATAACTTTAAGTAGCCGTGCTTGTTGGATTTCACTTAATCCAACGTTTATATGTAAGAATTTTTCAGGGCCAACCTCACAAGGTATGGTATATGGTCCTGTATGCTCTTCAATTGTGAAGACACAAGGTGTTTTTGTAAACATTGAAAGAGCCATATTCTCTTGAAACTCCTCTCCAAAAATCTGATCGATTTGAGCAAAGGACTGAGGGAAATCTGTACAGGTTGTCGAAAAAACAAAATGGTTTAATACATTCTCAGTGGTTTGCTCCTGAAGTGCTAAAGAAAAATCACTAGGAAGGGAGAGATCATCAAAGTATTCATCCCCAAAATAAAAATTTAACCCACATGAATTTTCAGTTATTGGTTGTGTTGGGGGGTATAAAATAAGTCTTTGTGTGGACAACCCATTGGAAATAGTCATCTCTCCATCTCTACACCCTATAAAAGCATTTGCAGTAGCTAACCATGGTCTTCCCAAGATAATAGGATGTCCTTTAGAAGGATCCTTTGATTCTGCGACCATAAAGTTGACAGGGTATTCCCATGAAATTACTGATACAACAATGTCATCCAGGACTCCAACGGGTTTTACCATAGTGCGGTCTGCTAGTTCTAGGATGGAAGGGGTAGGTCGAAGAAATTGTCCTAACTGCAAAAATTCTAAAACTATGGTGGTCATCATGTTAATAGCGGACCCTAAATCGATTAATGTATTTTCTATGGCGGTGTTATTTATAATTACAGTCACTACTGGGGCTCTTATATTTGTATATTTTGCAATCGAGGATTGACCTGTCATACATTTAGACTAACATGAATTGTAAGAGGGTCCTTTTGCTTATTTCCTGGGTGTTTAATACAGAGCTCTTTTATTACCTTTCTATAGATTGGTATATCTTTAATAGCTTGTAATAGAGGGATTTTAATACAAATGTTCTTTAATTCATTCAAAATGTTATACTCCGGATGGACTACAGGTTTTTCTATTATTAATATTTTTGGAAATGGAGGAATTCTTTGCTCCTGAATAGTTTCTTGTGGAGGATGGGTGTGTACTAAAACCTTTGGGATGTTCACAGCCTCCAAAATCGCACCATTCACAGGTTCACTTGAATCTTCTTCTTCATCATTTGGTTCTTGAATGATGACTGATGACTTGGGTTTATTATTCACAACTCTTCCCGATCGTAATTGAATTTCATGTACAGGTACAGTTGAGATAAGGTATGAGAGAAGATTTTACAACTCAATGATGTTAAGAGCTTGAGTTGGTTTATTATTAGGGTTAGGTATCGGATGTGCAGGTAATAATGTCAATCGAGGAGGATTTGCATTATGAAAGTGATGAGGTTGTTGTGCGATAAAAGGAACTGGAGGTACAAATCCAGGCGGCATTTGCTGGAAATTTTTTTGATTATGAGGATAAAGATGATTAGGTATAGGGATAGATTGTGGCTAACGATATGGTTGTCCTCTCCATCCTTGTGACAAATATTGCTGTTGTGGAAATTGAGGAGGAGGATACTGAGGTGGCCAATTCTTCCAGCTAGAATTGTTCCATTGTTGAGGGGGTTGATACGAAGGATAATAGAGTGGAGGTTGTGGTGGAAATTTTGGATATGTTGGTCGGTCTCTAGGTTTCTAAGGAGGCGTCCTATATGTTTCAGCTACATCCCCACTCTTATAGATGTCTTGCAACCCAGGAAACGATGGGTAGTTATATGTTGGACATTCCCTTTGTAGATGTTTAGTTCTACAGCTTGGACAAAAGATACTCATTGTTGCTCATTCTTATTCTACCTCTTCTTGGCTTGTAAAGCTTCTAGTTGGGAACCCATTGCTCCTAAGATATCAGTCTTAAAATTCCCCCAAGAGCTTTCTATCTCTACTCTTGTAATTCCTCCTGAACTAGGAACATTTCCTCTTATATTTATACTGAAAGGCTTTCAAAAAAAAATTGTAACTTCCCCCCTACTCCTAGAATAATTTTTACACGTCTCATCGATCCGTGCAAAAGTTTTATGGGAAATATCGCCAGTTTCCATGAGAGTAAGACTTTCTAACAAGTCCTTGGAGATTCCCTTAAGGAAAAGTGTACATACAACATCTTCTCGGAGGTCATTATATTTTGACTTATGTAATGTATAAATGAACCTCTTGAGATAATCCTCCAGGCTCTCGTCTTCAAGTTGCTGCATATTGAATATACCATGTCGAGAGTCCTTAGGTTTGTAGAATTCTTGATATTTTCGTAAGAATGAGGTTTTCATATCATCCCAAGTCCTGATAGTGGATTCTCCTAATCCCATGAACCATCTCAAGGCGGAATCCTTGAGTGTATCCAGAAAGAGTTTTAGTTTGTGGGCGTCTTGTAGATAATTGTAACTCCTACAAAGGATATCGAACTCAAACAGCAATGTGTCCGAGTCCTCATTATTTTTTCCATAGAAAGTAGGTAAGGAGAAAGGAGGGATGTTTTTCATGGTTACATCCTGCATTGTATCTAAGATAGGGAACCCAAAGGTAGCCTCAGTTCGATTTTCCCCTTCTCCTTCTTCATTTCTAACTTCATCACGATCTTCATTTTCTCCCCGTCTTTCCATATAAGCTGGATTGTTAACGTAAATATACTGTCATCCCTAAAGTTGAACCTAGACTACAGGGGTTCAAGCTTAAGGAAATCTTTTTCAAAAAAAAAAATTAATAAACTCAAAATGAAAACCAAGCTGGTATGAAATCAAAGCTGTTGGAAAATCATACAATTATCAACGAACTAGGCTGGTATGTCAATCAGAGCTATAAGAGAATCACACAACTATCAAAGAACTAGGCTGGTATGTCAATCAGAGCTATAAGAGAATCATGAAATCATACAGGAACTGTATAACATAAAACAAGACACAAGGTCCAATATCTCAATAACTACGATCATAAAGTCATGAAATGAAACTGCCTCTGTTTTTTAAAAATATAAAGGATAGTTGTATTTCAAAATAAGAATCACTGTAATGGAATTCAAAGGACCATATACATGATAAATTATAAGAAACACAATTCATAACACACATAGACAAATCATAATCATACTCATTCAAGGTAGAACTTGTATTGAAGTTGTAGAGTATTTTATGTCATACAGATATTGATCAAAACTGGGTCTTCATAACTCCAAAAAATGCCAACACCCCTGCTTCCTTATGAGAGGAAGAGCTCCCCGTCTTACATGTTTTTTTTTACAATATATAACAAAAAAACTACTATTAGCTTAGATCCAAAACTAGTGGATCGAAAACTCCCTAGAACCAAGAATAGAAATTAGTTACAAAAGTATAGGATCTAATAAGATCTGAATAAATACTAGACCGTATTTTCATGGTCTATCTTTGATTGCTCCCAACTGAATAATTTCGATGATGTACGAGGTGGCGATATGGAACTATTGCATGTATGCCTTCAAATCTGAGGTTGAACTCTTGAAATCCTGTAGTTTCCAAGTGCTCAGTCTTATGACCCAAATATGCTCTACCTCAAAATCTGGATCTGCTTCCTTGAATTTTGCCATCTATGCTTAGTTTGAATTGTCTTCGAAAGAAAAATTCCTTCCTTAGAACCTGGGAACATTTTTTTTTAAAAGACTCGAATTGAGAATTTAACAGTTGTTATGGTAGCATTATACTCGTTTTTCCTGCCATCTGTATCTCCCATCAATAGGCTTCAAATGCTGAGGACCATGTCCTTGAATGTGATCATCCAATGCCTTTCCTATAGTGTTATAAGCAGACCAATCCGAGCCATAGATGATTAATTGCTCCAAAAACTCCTGAAAATGAACTTGACTGTAATTGTTAGAAGCATATTTGCATATAGTTCACACACACGTCAATGGTTGAAGGTGACAGAAAATGAAGGCCTCGTGCTATCAGTCTTCAGATTATTTGCTTTAGCCAGCATTATCCTATCCACAATTACACTTTTTATTATTTTAAGAAGTTTCAGCTCAACCCTTTTAATCATCACTGATATCGGTTTGAGAGCTGATAGCAAGATTTGGTAGGCGATATTGGACCCGCCTGTGAATGCAGCCTCACAAAGTCGCCATCAAATGCTTCTCGTACACTATTATTGTAGTCTTCGTGATAAGGATGGGGCAAACGATCATCAAATGCACACCTCTGTAAGCGAGACCTTTTCTGAAACTATTTTCCTTCCAATGTATTACGAAACAATTTGTCCCTATAGATATTACTTTCCAAACAACAGCTGGATCTGAGATTTTTAATATAAGAAATATGATCAGCTTGAGTGCTATGGTGATCGATTGCACAATGGGCGCAGACTGCTGAAAGACTTGATGTCATTGGCAGTGGATGTAGCCAATGTCTTGGTGTATCTCTTCCCTATGCAAGTTCTACTTCCAACAACATAGTATGGGTTTCCAAATTCAATAATGAATCTGTTATGTACAATATCACATGAGCTTGAAGCGAGAACAGTTTCAAAGGAGAGACAACGGCTTTAACCTGTAAGTAATTTTGGAGACTATATATACCCTTCTCTCTTCCAGCTTTAATATAATGCAGAATTTTGTTAAACTGCTCCTGGTTAATTTTTCAGCCTCAGATTGTCCAAGACAGAATGTAACTCCTCATAAAGTTCCCCAGGCACTGATCCGTGGCCCTTTTTAAGATGTTGGTACTTAAGAGCACATCATTTGTTTCATTCTCTATCTTCCACTGCCACATTACTCATCTAAGTATTGAAAAGTTCTTGATTAACTGTCTCAACCGCTTTACAGCAGGGTTTACTTGATCATTCAAGGGCAATAAATCTATTGACTTGGTAGAAAAGCACAATAACAACTGGGGTTTTAACATTCCAGAAAAGATGGACTTCAACTCTTCCCAAACAGTTTCAAGGCATTTTCTGACCAGATGGTCCTTTGCATCATCCACCATTATCACAAAAGATTTGAAGAACGGGCAGTATTGTGCAACTTTAGCCGCAAAAAACTTAAGCCACTACAGGCAAAGTCCCAAATCACTAAAACTAGCTTGCTCTATCATCCACTGAGGACCTTGCTCAACACGTTTTCTAAAGGGATCACCAACAACACGACTAAGGAACCGTGCTTTTGCCTTTTCTGAGTGGTCACTTTGACATTTGGATGCTGCCAGAAACTGAAATTTTGCTGGAGCAGATCTAATGATAACATATACCTAGGAGGATCCTTTCGAGGTGATAATGGGGCGTCCCAACGTTCTTTTTCGGGAGAGATCTTCCTTTGATCAACCGTGTTTTTATTGAATCCTAGAGGGATAGTAGGTTCTACTGTAGAAGTTTCAATTTGTGAAATAACTGGATCTACTGAGGTTCCAAAGAGAGCTTTTACTTGAGCAGGATCAATAAAGTCAACAAAATTCGGATCTCCTACTAGTGAAAAAGTTGTGTTAATTGGATTTGGAACTAGTGGAGGGCTATGGGTTTCTAATGGCTTTTCTTCTTGAACTTCCTCAGGAACAAGGTCCTTAGGACCTTCTGCCAAGGTTACTTCTCCTTCTATGGCCTTTTCAGTAAGATCTCCTAAGGGAATTTATTTAGGTTTCAGGGTAGAATTATTTCCTGCAAGCGTCTTTCAATACCTTTCTGGTGAGTTAGTAGTTGGTGAATTACGTCCCCTACGGTAGTTAGTAGAGACTTCAGTAACTTTTCCGGTCTTGACAAATCTACCCCGAGGATCTCTAATTCTACTCATGAAAGAATTTTAAACTAAAGAAAACCTATGCTACTACTATTGTTGGATTTGGGGGCACCTGTTATAACATATGCATAGGTTCTTACCTCTCCCCTAGTGCCAACCTATGACTAAACTTCATAAAGAATTCTATTCTACCTTACAGAACAACTCCCTGGCAACGACGCCAAAAGTGTTGGGTGTATTATTATGTCTAAATTAATTCATTTATTCTTTAATTATCAACTGGGTTGGTAAGCTTAGAGTTGACACAAAATATATGTGAAGGTAGAGGGTGTCGTGTAAATATTTTAACAAACAAAAGATCGAAAGATCTTTCAAAATGAAAAACTGAGTTGAACTCCTAAAAATGCAATTATTAAAGTATTTAAACTGAAATAAACTAAACAATTGAAAATAAGTTTTAAAGTGAAGTACAATCAACAATGAACTATTCAAATCGGAAACTATGGTACAAGGAAACTTAACTTATAAGCAACTAGAAAACTTAATAAAAGAAGGAAGTAGAAAAATTGATAAAGAAAACTTTAGGTTCTATCCTACAATTTCTTCCAAAAAAACAACCTAAAACATATTAAGGAAAACACATATAACCCTAAATTTTGCATACAAACAAATAATCAATTCAAAAGGAATAAACACAAAACCATACAACAACAAAACAAAAACAAAAACAAAACTTAAGAATAACTCAAACTTCGTTTAAAGTAAAAGAAGTAAGGAAAATGATAAAACTTTAATAAGTAATTTAAAACAACTAAACATTAATTTTAATGTTAAACAAAACTGTCATCTAACTATTAGAGTCAAAACATAATTCAGACATTCACAAAACAAAACTAAAAACAATCATAGAACACATAAAAAACACTAAAAACATAACTAAGGGTTGAATGACAAACTGAACTGTGGGTCTAAAAGGGGTGGTTGAATAACAGACTGAACAGGTTGTCCGAATGACAGTCTACACAGTTAAAATGGTAAAAACTAACCTAAATGAACTAATCTTCAGCTGAAGCCATGCAAATGTAATTCTAATGCATCAGAACAATAAATAAACCTATTTAACAACAAATTAACCTTAAACTAATTCATGAACAAAAGGAATCATTGCATATTAAACTAATAAATAAACTGGGAATTAACTTGCATAAATTCAAAAGAGGAAAAGAAATAACATAATGAAATCTATTCTAAATTCATAAAAACAACTTATTCTATATTCATGAAAACAAAGACTGAAAGTAATGTTGGAAATGAAATAACTAGAAACAAAATGACTTAAAGCAAATAATTGAAAGCAATCTATTGGCGCATCTAACTAATTAACTTCGAAATAAATCTAAGCTAATGTATTATAGAAAACAAATAAAATAGCATTTACTATAATCTAATGGAAGCAAACTAGAAATTAAACTAGACTAGCTAAAACGGAAAAGAAACTAAGCTAAACAAAGAAAATGAACCTCTGGTTGATGAGGGGCCCTCTCAGCAATCAGGGGTGATGCCTGGCTAACTTCTACTTAAATGCAATCTTCAACAACAATGCATACAACTCTTTATTCAGATGGTGGAATAGAAATACAAAGTTCAAGAGTAAATCACAGCAAGAAATCTTCTCCTAACTCTGCTAACTGACTAATTTTCTAGCTAACTGATCTCTCTCACAGAGACTACTTTATATAATTATTTACAGGGGTGAGCAAGTCGACCCTTTAGTGGTCGACTGCTCTCTAAATTCAGTCAACTATAATGGATATTTAACGGATCACAGGCCAACACATAAGCATCTTCTTTCTTCAGCGCGAATAGTCTTCAAAGGTGGCACACAGGCTTCTCTTCAGCGTGAACGATCTGCATAGGTGGTGCACAAGTTCCTTTTTGAGTGCAGCAGGTGACTGATGGCGAATAGAGGAGAGCATAGTGGCAAATCTTCTAAGTCGTGAGTTGAATACATCCATCCAGCGCATGGATTGTTAATGTGGTGGCGAACAAAGGAGAAAGCAGGCTGGCAAGTATCTAGAACACAGCTCCATCACCAAACTCGTGGATAACCAAATCGTTTGCAGATTGTTCCAATGTTTTAATACCTGGAGTTAAATCTCAGCAGCATGCATTTTGATGGGTGATCTAGATGGAGTGTTGAATGGAAGCTTGGGACATGAGATGGATACGTTGGACGTCAATCTAGGGCAAACGGAGTATCTATCTGCTGGCGTGCTTCAGGACTGGAGTCTACAGCAACACCTTTTGACATCTGGAAAACCACCAGCGAGTTTCATGCAACGGGATGGATGACGAGCTGGATATGTTGTGTGAAAAGTAGGTTGAATGTGTTTTGCGTATTAACTTGGCCCAAAAAGATTATAAAACCTGCAAACAATTATACAAACCGATTAATACATCAAATGAGTTTTAATAATGTTATTTTTAATTAATAAAACCATAAAAAATGATAATAATAAAATAATTTCATATAAACTTTAAAAACACTCATACCTGAGGTTGAATAATGATCTGCGTGTCATAAAATATACAAAAGATAATAAAATATGTGGTTAAATGAGTAATTTATCTGCCAAAACTGATAACAAATCTAGGATCAACAAAGGTGTTTTCCTCTAAGTGCGGCTTTGTAAAAAACTGTTCTAGATTCGTCGTTTGTCTATCCAATATAATTGTGACACGTGTATCTTCACCTACTTGCCACATTCATCTTCTCTTCTTGAATGTTGTTGAATTTTTTGGGTCCCAATGTTTTCTCTCGTGATAGATTTTCTGAAGTGACATTGAAGTACACACTGTAGACAGGGGGTGCTTTCAAGAATCAAGCAGGTGGGTATGGCAGTGATTTCCTAGAACTTCATCATATCCTAATTCTCAAGAAGAGTTGGATCTTGTTGATTAACGAGTTGTTTATGTTGTTGAGCAAGTTGGTCCAACAGTTGCCTTTGATCCAACAAAGATGATTCTTTTTTTTCTTTTGCAGTTAACCTACAATGGAGGCTTTGAAATTGGTTGAAGATAAAAGAAAAACAAGAGAAGAAAGGGTGAATGGACGTTGTAGAATTTTTAATTTAGTGAGGCTTTATGAATTTTCATTTTATTTAAAAATTTTGAGCCTTGACTTTTCTCCTTTCCTGCGAGGAAGAGGAGAAAGCATCAACCATGGCGCTAGCGCATCCAGAATCATGGATTTTCATAGGCCTTAACAAAGTAAATATAGTCACCATGAACGAACTTGCTCCATGCCCTTCCTCCAATAAAGGGGTAAATGCTTTCTATTTCCTTTTAATGGACGCTTAGGTTTGTTTTTTCCGAATCCTAGAGGTAATCATTTTAATGCATTTAGTTTTGTTTTTGTTCTTGTTCATTTATGTAGAAAAGGAGAAAGCGAATAGACTTTGTGAGGAAGCTAATAAGGGAAGTAGAAGGCTTTGCTCCTTACGATAAGCAGATCACTAAGCTGATTAAGGTGGGGAAGGATAAGTGTACTTTGAAAGTGGCAAAAAGAAGATAGGAACCCGTAAAAGGGCCAAGAAGAAGAGAGATGAGATGTCCAATATACTTAGAAAGATGAGGCATGGATATGCACTCCATTCCATAAATGGGTCAAATTTGTGGCCTTTCATTGATGACTAGGGTTTTTTAATATATTTGTCTCCCAACATAAAACACTGGATTTACTAGTCTAGCAATAATTCAAATATTATTAAAGGCATTTTTTTTAGTTTTGTACATGTTGCATTTATTTTGTTGTTCTATTATGTTTGAAGAAATATGAATATCCTAAATGAAAGACAAAACCCTAGCTTGTTAAGCACCTAAATCCTCCATTAGGTTTAGTTGATGTCTTACAAAGCATAGGATGTAATGGTTCCCATACCAGGCCTACTTATAGTCCATAGAAAGTGTCACTTCGTTTCATAGAAATCCCAACAAGTACATTTATGATCAACCCTTCTAAAATTACTTTGTTGGGAAATATTTATTCTAGGAAGATTTATATTTTATAAACCAATAAGAATACATAATTTGATAGCGTTTGGAGAGATTTCCTTACATATGTTGAATACCTGAGTGGTTTCAATAAAAATGAACCAATTCATTGGGAAATAGAAATTTCCCACTTACATTTCTTCATTAGCTTATTGGGAATGGCCTTTATTCAATCCAATCGTGAGTTGAATCCATTAGCTAAATGAGCATGTTATTTTTATCCCTATCTATATCTAGAGAACTCATTTGAATTTTGTTTATTGTTCTCAATATGTTTCTTTTTATGATCCCAATCGTTGGACCCTGCTAGGTTTTCTTTTCAATTCCTTGAAAATATTTTGTGAAATCCTTCATACAGTGTTAAGAAACCCCCCTAAATGAGTGAAATTGCACCATCCCATCCGATTCAACGCTCGGTCGCAGTAAGTTTGGGGATTATCCTAAGTGGGTTAATTGAGGCAGGCAATATCCCTAAGTTGGTGCAAGTGGGTAGTTGGTAGAAGGGACTAAAAGGTAAAGGTCTCTAAGGTCTCATCCTAGGAATGTAGTAGTTTATAATTCTTCCTCACTAGTATCTGTATCCGGCTGGGACAATATTAATAGTGGTAGCTTGGGTAAATATACTTATAGTGTAGGGCTTGGTACTCCATTAAGAGACCAGGACGGTGGTTATCGTTTTTCCCTTTAAGTCTATATGGTAATCTAGCCAGTAGTAAAAATATTAGTAAGCATAGAAAGAGAGGTAAGCATCAACTATAAGTAATAATAGTTTTATCCAACTCACTACATATGTACTAATTTGGTATTTGCTTCTCTTTGAAGATTAATGAGATTTCATTCCTTTGCGAATTTGGAGAACTATTAACAATTGGTATCCCCCATTCTTGAATTCCATTCTATTTAAGTGGATGTTCTCCCTCTCTCTCTGACATGGGGGTAACTGGTCGACAAAATTTATCCCGGACATGTTCATCTTTTCCCCAACAACTTTACTAGGAGTGAGGACCCCTAGAGTGGAATCTTTGTGGGAGACTTAACAAATTATTGTTCACCATTGAACCAACTTCCTAATACCACCCTATTGGTTCTTCAATTACATTTAAATTTTTTCTTGATAACTTTTTAAATATTATAAAATTTCATGTTTATTAGAATTGTCCATAATCACGCCAACTTGATAGGTTTGGAGTAGCATTGTTGTTTTTTATGTTGTTGGCTCGAATATTAGGTTGTTGATTGCAAAGGTTACATATGCTTTGATAAAATGGGGGTAACTATTCCACAAATTTGAAACTTTCCTTGGACTCGCTCACCTTGGCCATGGTTGTTTTACCAATAGTGAGGGAACCCCTAGATTAGAATTCTTGTGGGTGGATTAATAATCCATATTGTTTACCATTGAACCAACACAACACAACCCTATTTGATCTTCAATATCATTAAATATTTTATTGATAACTTTAAACTTAGATCGATATAAATTTATGTGGTTATCATAATTGTTCATAATTACTTCAATTTGATATGTTTGGTATGGCATTTCTTTTGCCTGTTTGGTAAATAATTCACGCATACAATTGCTTTTGCCTCTTAATCGCGCTTCTTAGAGAATATTTTTGTGGATCATATGATGAATTATTATTATGGAGTCCCCTACCACTATGATTTTATTGAAACACATTTATTACGTTATCGTTACCCCTTGACATAAACTAAACATTCAACTTGGTTGTTGGTAGTCTTACCAAATACACAGACAAATGTTGTTTATGGATTTTCTTTGGGGTCAAACTTTTGACCCTTATACATGCCACCCATAAAAACAACTGTAATCTCTACAATTCTATGGTAACCTGATTACTATGAAAAATACAATATAGTAAGTATGGTGATGTATGTTCATTGGTTTTTATTCATTTTGAAATGATTATATTAAGGTTAATGATCTCTTTGAAATGTATAGCTATTTAATATTTGTGTTTAACATCAATCTTTGGAATGATATGTATTTGACATTTCTTCATTATAATGGAGTCTATTTAAAATATTCATTTCATTATAGAATAATGAAAGCGTAATCTTAGCCAAATATAAAATTACTTTATAATGAAAGATTGATCCTGGCCAAATAAAAATTAGCAAGTAAATTTATCAATATATAGATATAAATAATGATGTAATTTATAATACACAAGTAATTATTTACATGTATCATGATGAAGTCTAATTATAATATTGATTTTTAAAAATTTGGATAAAAATTAGTGGAAGCAATTTTTTTATTTGATTATCGTAATTTTAAATTTTTAGGGTTCATTGTCATATTTGTATTAAAATAAAAAAATCTTAAGAATTTTGAGTTCATTACTAAGATGGTAGGGACATATTGTTTTAAAAACAATATTATCAATTTAAAAAAATGATGATGACTATTTCACTTAAAGTAGACCCAGTGCAACATATTTCTTTCAAACATGCCTCTAATTTGTTAATATAAATGCATAAAAACAGAGACTAAGAAACAACCTTGCTCAACTCTTATATTACAATTATTTTTCATAATAACAATCCTCACTGTTATAAAGCTTATAAGTAAACACTTTTTTTGTTTTTGTTTTTTTTTGTGAACAATAGAGAAAAATTATACTCATGGTGACAAAAAAGAGAGTACATAGCGACAAAAATGAAAAACTAGCTACAATGGTATTAAACTGACATACCACCCTTCTAATCTTTCAAAAACACTAGAGTTGTGGTGTTCATAAGAATAGAAACGACTTCTCCTTATGTAGCTAGAGACATTAACTGGCATATTACAGATTAAAAATTGACTGTAGACGGCTAGGAAGATAACACATTTTAAAAGAAAAGAAGCCTAAAAAAACTTGAAATCACATAGTGAACCAGGTATGATGATGTGGCATCTATGGTAGTGTGTCTCCCGCATGCTCCTCGGGTGTTTCTTCCAGAATTGGACAGGGTCCAAATTCCTCCACATGTCCGCTGGGCAGCCTCTCATGTATCAGTGTAGCTACAATGGATTCGCTAATGGAATCATGTCCATGCTTGACAGGAGTGGTGTTCTTCATGAGATATCGCCGCTCCTGAAATGGCCCTGGAGAATTCACAACATTAGAGTATGTATCACCTTTTTCTCCCTGGTTCTTAGCACCGATATTTTCCTCATTTCATGTGCTAGGAAACACTGAGTAGTGTCTTAGGTTGAAATTCACCTCCAGGGTTTTTAGCTGCATGTCCTCCTGGAGTATACTGGTTCGTAGACCTTGGGATACACCCCTGGTTCCATTCCATTTAACCGTCATGTCTTCTAGTAACAGACCTAACATATTCTTCATCATCCAGTAGTGGTTAATGCGTCCACCACTTTTACCATAAGCTACATTGTTTGACACCACTTTGGAATCCCAGTCATCTATCAGGAAATGGGACGACATGGAAATTTGTTCAACAAATCCATCTGTGCCCCCAATGGTGGTTTTTCGTCAACCGCTTCCTCTACTAGTACTACCTTTGCACGGGATCCCCTGTTTCCTAGGAATTTTATTTTGTGAAATGGTGTGTAGAATTGCAATAGGGTGAGCTCGAAGCAGACGCAGACATAGACTTGCAACAGGGTGATCTTGAAGCGGATGCAGACATTGCAGCAGATGTAGAAGAAGACGCAGACGCAGAGGCAGCCACAGGAGAATCAAAATGCCATCTGCGTCGAGTCTAGCCTGTCCCATAATGCGAGGTGCAATCAAGGATGTCAATAAAGGCTCATACATGAAATCAATTCTCGGCTCGTCGATTCAAAAGGGTACGTGGCCTCACAGCTACCTCCAGGGTTGGCAGGCATGCCACCTTCCTCTGCGTTTAAATGAACCCCGACATCACTCGCTTTATTGCCCTCCCCATCACCACGTGGCCTTCGCGCCAGGTGTTCCATATGGGTGGCCTTTGTGTCACCCGCATCTGAGATATAAGTAAGCACTTATTATGGTTAGGTCTAGTTTATAATTATTCTCACCATTGCATTGCTTTTTCGTTTTAATAAATTTTATTAAGATGCTTTTTATTTTATTAAATTATGTAGACTATTGTAGAATATTCGTTAGTTTTTATGTTTGATCAAAATAATTGTAATACTAAGTTTGAGGTTATTATAATAGATAATCATTAAAAAATCAACATATCATTTACATAATTACCCAAACCTATTTAACTAATATACGGTACATTCCGTGTTGAATATCCTTTTCTTTAAATACATTCATCTTACTCCAATTTCTATATATACAAACTCGCTTGATATAAGAAAACGACATGTAGAATAAATGAAACAAGAAGAAACACTAGGTACTAATAATGTGATTATGCCTACGGGTTACATTCTTTACTTCGAAAGAATGAACTGCAAGTTTCCAATGCCTAATTTTCAAGAGAATAAAATATCTTCATTCAAACAGTGTGAAAGTTTAAACCGTGAAATTCTTTTTAATAAAAAAGTTAAGTTAAACTACCCATTCACGTAGTCCTATCCAAGTTTCCAAGTTTATTTTTAACGATCTCAAACACTTTAGGATTCACTGTTGATTTTTTTTAAACTTCATTTAATAAAAGATAACTTCACACTACAATATGGTATTTGCATCCTCTTTACGGGGTAACTGGTTAGCATGAAAAGGTTGTCCATCATGGTAACTAAGACATGACAATTAGTTAGTATGCGAAAGCTAAGCTTGAAATGTGGTAGAATTGGTCGACATAAGGTATCAAAGGGCACTTTGATGCTTCAATTATAGCATGTCAATTGTAGGCCCAAGATTTACATGTTTGGTAGAAATGTGAAATGAGTACGTTTGTGAAATATTTTCATGTTAAATCATAGTTATACAATTGGAGCTGATTCATTTGGTTCAATCGAATTATTAGTTCAGATTCGATTTGCTGAGAGGCAGGTTTGGAAAATAGTAGGAACTGTTTGTAAGATCACTTTGGGATGTTTGTCTTTGACATTAGACAGTCCAAGATAGCCCGTTAGGGAAGATTGCGTGAAGAATTTCGAAAGTATTTCATTAATTGTTGAAGGTGTGTGAGAGCAAGCTCTAATGGTAATTTATTAATTTCGGAAGGTGCAGAAGAAGAACAATCTCTAACGGCTTGTATGAATTTGGTGGTTGTGGAGTTTATAAGGGGAAGGATGTCAGCAGAAAGGATTCCCAGTCGTTAACCAATACTTTTTCCTCTATAAAGATCTTACAAAAATATAGATTTTTAATGAATTTTATGATCTACTTAATTGAAGCACAACCAATTATCTTCGAGATATTTGACAATGGATTTATTTCTTCTTTGAATTGCTATATGTTTAGTTCCAATTTGAGCTTCTTGGATGTGGCATAATGATTATGACATAATACTTCTTTCTACCTCATTGATGACTTTAATTTGTTTTATCACGTGCTATTTTGCTTTGAGACTTTAACTTACTTTTGTGGAGGATGTCTCAAGATATATTTGCTATGAAAATATCATCGTGAAGCTTTTGCATCTTTTCCTAGATCCATGTTTACCTAAATGAAAATAACCAAATTTTAGTCTTAATGATTCTATCTTGCAAAGAAAGTTAACTAAATTAAATATCATAATAAACTAAACTAAATTAAAGTAAAAGAAATGAAATATAAAAAAAAAATTAATCTAAATGTAAATTAAACCTATTAAAATTATATTAATTTAAAGAATAAACCTAAATAAGGACCAAATAAAATAAAATCAATCAAATATTCTAATTTTTAACTAACCTGAGACTTAATTCCTATGCTACATTAACTTGCTTAAACTTAAAATAGAATAAAGTAAAAGTTAAAATGAAACAAAATAAATAAATAAACTAACCTCACCTAAATCCCCTTACTATCCTAACCTCCATCCCTTGTGAAACACGTGTATCCCACTACCTTCAAGACCATGTCTACGTGATGCTTCTCCCAAAAGATGCAACATATGAAAGACATGCACCCTATTCAAAGCCACTACTTTTATTAAAGCACCCTCCACCTTATATAAAGCTTACATGTGTGCATACTTATCCCTTTGAGATTTCAACATGAATCACTTCAAAATTCCAACATTAACCTTTTTTAAATATTACACGACATCCATATGAGCGATATGCTTGCTTTTTATATAAGAATTGAATTATAATTATATGAGAAAGGTGAGTGCCATGTCAGTTTCTTTTTGTTTTCTTCTGTTCGCACTTCTACCATTATACCAAACTCTTTGAGGTCCTCTCTCATTTAAAAATCTATTATAAAACTTAGATACATGATGAGGTTTCATCGTCGGATTTGTGTTTTATATAATTTTATGTATGTGTATTGGTTTTTGTAATTAATCATATAATATTCATGAGAAGGTTCCTCTTCCTTCTAGTTGAGGGTTCATTTCTTCGTGTTGGCCCATATGATATGATACCATAGATATTATCCCTTTATATTAAAATATATTTTGTAAGTACACTCCACCGATAATATATTTTTGATAAGACATTGAAATATTTTAAGATTGACGCACGAGAATTGCCATTGAGGAATACATTTGTGACCAAGGAGGAGGTGTGGTCATTCCTGTCTCTAAATTGAAATAAATAAGGATAGAAATCCACATTAAATCTACTACTAGCAATTGATCCAAAAGGTGCAATATAATGTCGAAGGGAAAATTGAATAAACATATAAGTTGAATTGACATTAAATATAATTGGGCTTTAAAAAATTTATGTTGATTTAATTTAGTAACAACGTTACAACTTTGGTTGTAACTTATTATCTTATTAACATTACAATTACTTATAAAATATATTTAAGTATGTTAAAATAAGAGATACTCTAGGCTCTTATTATGTTTGAGGACATGTCTCAATGAGGCATAGTCTCATGGAAATCAATGGCAATGAGTTATGTGCAAAGAAAGAAGTGTAATGAGGTCAATAAACTATTTTGTCAAAAGGGTATTCGATGTAGTAAAACTTAATGTAGGAACATTTGACATCCTTTTATCTAAGTGGGTCCACTTAGCTTCTTTGCAACATGGCACAAAGATCCATTTAATTACTAAGAAGTATATTTGATATCTACATACTTTCACTCCCAAGTCTCCATAAGTAAATTTAATAATGGGAATTTTCATTAGAACATTTTGTCTTGTAATACCTCTTTGGTTTTATATTCCATAATAGTCTAAGTGTGATCCATTCAATTTACTTAGGTGCGATCCATTCATTTTACTCTTCTTTTTGAAGATACCAGTAGGAGGAAGATCTTAACCCTATTCCCAACCACATGTAGCTTATGACACCTCCTAGTGAATTGGTCTATGTTCCACACCACCAACCCATATCAATACAGCTGGTGGATCAATGTTATAAAGAAAAAAATGAGTAAGATATACTCACAAAACAAATCACAACACTTAATACTCAATGTTATATATTGCATTTAACCACACTTATATATATTTTCAAATATATACACATATTATATCTATATGTAGTATAATGGCCATTTTATATTGATCTTGGCCAAGTTAAGATAATCACTCAAAACTAATAGTACTCATTTAAATTTCATAACAATCTATTTTATTTAAATTCATAGAGAATAATAATTTTCCTTTACATCCTAAGCTTAACATATAATAATAATAACAATAATAACTTATTTAAATCTATAGACAAATAATATTCCATTTATCTTTCAATGTCAATGATGCGTTATTTCAACATTTAAAGTCTATAGTACTTTTCATAACCATACCTATGGACTTAGGATAATAGGTGAACATTCACAACTCACTTCATCTCAACACCCACAGGTACCATGATGACACCCAATCATCAATACCTACATTCCCAAGCTTTTCACTATTCTTTAGTCTCTCTCCCTAATGGATATCGTTGCCCCTATTTTAAGTTGTCTTGCACATTCAACCCCTAGTTTATTTAAATATTTTATTAATTCATCATTTGTAATCTACATCTTACACATAACATCACCATGCTTTAGCTGCACATGGTTCTAATAAAAAATAAAAAATACCGCAATGTTTATTGGTGGTGCCTTGGCCTTGAGCTCCTTGCTAGGAACTAGTACATAATTAGATTTACATCTTTGTATTTCATTTGCAACAAATAGGGGTCGAGAGAGAGGAATGTTATAATACCTAAACGTATTGATAAAGTAAGTGAAGGTGCTCAAAAGGAAGGATTTTTATGAGGAAGTCTAGATTTAATTTGTGTTGCTTAAATCTTGATTACAACAATTTGGTAAGACACTATATTATTTTAAGATTGTATTTTAAAAATTATTACCATAGTATTTTAAGATTACAATTTAAAAGACTATATTAAGATTGAAATTTAAAAATGATTACAACAAATTGGCTACACCCTTTATTATTTTAAGATTGCAATACTTAATTTTTTTGTAAAGTCCAGGACTAGAAGTTAAAATTAATAAAATAAAAAAGATACAGTTATAGGGGTGACCGTCCTCCCACTGGGAAAACCAGACCAATCACCCCTCCAGAGTTCAAAAACTAATTGCCAGTTGTAATTATTGCTACTGAAGAGAATATAAAAGATAAGATTGCCGTTATTGTTTATCTTATTGTTTGTATAGATCCTAATTTGGAAATAGGAGAAATTATTACTTCCCCATTGATCGAGGTCATGACCAAAATTGCTAAAATATCAGACTTTAAAACAAAATCAGCTAATCAGATAGACATGGAGTTTGCCCTGTGGAGAAGCAACATGAGACTAATTTTCATCGAGAATGATAATTTGAGGCATTACCTTGGAACCCACGGCCTTAGAATTTGGATTTGCAGTGCTTGCTTGTCCCATGACCCAATGTCTATGGAAAATGAGTCATGTGTTTGTTGGGGCCGCATTTCACTAGAATACCTTGCATGTAAGCTTCCTAGCTAGCGCATTGAGCTTGGTGTCATGTTCCATTTTCCCTTTAAGAATGTTGTAAAGAAAAATTTCCAAGTATTCCATCCTAGATGAGAGGCTAGGGCCATTGTCCTCCATTTTGAGCTAACCATTGGTGATGTTGATGATTACAAAACCCAAAAGGATTTTGGTTTGCCAAAGGAACGCCAAGGTCTTTGTATAGCAGGTATCATTGGTTCAAGTATTTCTAGGGTCCTCTTCCATTCTCTGCTCCATGTGGTTAATTTTCTCCTACGCAGGCAGCGAGAAAATTGCGAAAAAAGGAGGATTTTACCTTCCTCTTCTCAACTAGCACTCTAGGCATGTGCAAGCACTTCAGACTTGTTGGAACCCTGTGTTTGGTCCTCTTGATGTGCACCATTGGAGTCGAGTTTAAAAAATTTAGAGAAGACCAAGAGTTGTAATATGAAGGAAAGTGGGGGCTCCGACTAAACCAAACAAATATCCCAAACGTTTGCTCAGCTCTAATATACCTACTTCTTCTCGGGTTCTCTTGTTGTGCACCATTGGAGCCGAGTTAACAAGATACAAAGAATCTCATGAGTTGTAATGCAAAGGAAAGTGGGGGAGCCGACTAAACCAAACAAATATCCCAAACTTCGGATATGGTATACCTACTTCTCCTTTTCCACTGCCTGCAAGTCTGAACCCCCAACCAATTCATGGTTACATAGAGAACAGTCAGTCTTAACCAAGGTATAAACGACGTGGTAGGAGAGCAGGTTCCAACGATCCAAATCAAAGCTTTCGACGAGAGGCTCTGCAACTGGTACCGTCGACGAGGAAGAAGGGAGGCGCCACAAGCTATGATTATTAGCTCTACCATGTTTACACTAACTCGATTAATGATGCCAAGAGTCATCTGCCATGGTGAGAGGCCGTACCTTCACCTATTCAAGTAAAATGAGAGCATCAGCGAGATCGATAATTTCATATCCCTATAAAAGTCCTATGCCTATCGTATCTAATTAAGTAATAGCAAAGGTCTTACCAGCAAAAGCAATTACCTTACCAATACGTAAGTCAAGGCTTAGGTATTTCCACATCCAAATGAATATTCACCTATTCTTATATGGTAGCATCATGCAGTATGCTCCGTACTATTAGGACACTCATTGTGGGGGATTTTAAGGTTGCAATTTAAAAGACATATTAAGATTGCAAATATTTATCTATTAGTTTTGTATGATACCATTTATAGTAAGTGGAAAATCTTATGTTTCAGATTTGTATGATGCCATTTATAGTAAGTAGATTGCAATTTAAAATGCATAGTAAAATTGCAAAGACTTTTCTTTCATATTTTTATGATGTTAGTCATAGTGAACACATGCCAAAAAAAGATGTTGAAATGAATAGTGTAAGTGTTATTTATTTCACGACAACAATTATTATTGTTATTATGTAATAATTAAATTATTTCATATCAATTAATTAATTTGATGATTTTTTTTAATTAATTAAATTATTTCACATAGATTAATCAATGTGATAATTATTTTCTATCATGTATATTCATTATAATGTATTGACACTATTTTAATATTTGATTTTAAACCTTAATAAATCTATCTTTAAAGTTGATAAGATTGATGTGTCTCTTTTGATATCTTCACAACCTATGTTAACAATTTTTTTCTTTAAAATTATGATATAATATTAAATAAAAAATTAATTATATTAAAATGATTTACACAGTGTTAAATAAAAAATTGAAAAACCTATAATAAAAAACTTCAAAATATATCATTCTGTATATCTTCTCATTTCCTAAACTATACCGCTAACAATATTTATGCATTAATCAAAATTACATTATTATTTGCATTGCTTAATTGCTAAGCGGCTCTTTCAATTATGATTAGTGAAGTAGAGAATCACTCAAACTATTTTAACACTAACAGAGCGAGTAGGATAAACTACAAGTAAAATTTATGATCGCAGGGAGTTATCCGGTCGTTATGGCAGAGTTGCTCCTTGGAAGCCTTCGGCTTCTTTGCATTTAACTCTTCTGGTGGGTAGTTTCCCCTACGTCTTTGACTGGGCCTGTGCTGTCTTACGCATCTAGGGTTTTACCTTAGCTTTGGGGTTTCTTAGCTCGCTGGCCTGTACTGTCTTATGCTTTGGGGGTTCCACCTTAGCTTTGGGGTTCCTTAGCTCTTGAGGTGGGTGCCAAGAACGCCACTCACTTGGAGTCCCTCCCCTTCACTGGGGGACTAGTACCAACCAAGTTTTTAAAAAGTGGGAAGTTTATCGTTTTTCTGTGGCTGTTCTGGCTTTCGGACGTCTACCTCGCCACCCCTACATGGTCTTTCTTTTCTCCTCCTACGCTTAAGGGTTTTAGTCGGGTATAGGGTTGACATTTTGGCTGATCATGTCACCTCTTTTTCTTGTGACGCGTAACCCTACTAACTCCCAGAGCGACCCTTATACTTCTCGATTGTCGGACACCTGTCGACGTTGACATTTGGGTTGTTGACGGCCTATCTCCTTTGTTTTCGGGGTTTTTTTTTTGGACGAGGGTTTATAAGCCTAAGGGTCTCTGTCAACAGTGTATTTAAATATTACCCACTCTTGGCTCTGGTCTTCGTTATTTTTGGGAGTTTGGGGATTACACACACTGCCTCCGGTCATTGGGGGGTTGACTTTGTGGTTATATTTCATGGCTGATGTTGGTGCTCAGATGCGGTTCCGCCGGAAACGAAAGACCAAGTGCATTAAAGCACAGGAGGGCCGTTACTGGTATGTATTGGGCCACGACGTTTTCCTGGAACGTGTTACTTCACTCTACTCTCGTGCCTTGGTGGGCCGACTGGAATACTGCAGGTTGAATAAAGCTTCCTGGATAAATTGGGCTATGGAGAATTGGAAACCGCTCTTTGACTATATCCTGACCATCAGTATACTGTCTAATGGTTGGATAGTGTTCGTGTTTCTTGATCCTGAGCACTGCACTCGGGTATCAGACGGTATCTGGTGTATCGGCAAGGGTTCCTTGGTTCTTGGACGATGGCACTCCAAGTTTGACCCTTTGAAGGAGAGAATAACCAAACGTCACCTTTGGGTTTTATTACCCCACCCGCCTTTCCCTCTTTGTAGCAGGAACATTCTGGAGGGTATTGGGAATACCATTGGTAGATTTGTTTCTATGGAAGATGACTTTCATCATATTTTTGATAAGAGGATGGCCAAAATTCTTGTAGAATTGGACATCTCGCGGGGGTTTCCAGCCGAAGTGGAGATTCTTTGCAACTAACACTTATTGATCCAGAGGCTCGATTATCTTCATGTGCCATTTAGATGCAGTATTTGTCGCACTGTTGGTCATCTGAGGAATACTTGTCCTCATAGGTACAAAGGAAGGACTGACTCGGACTCGAACGACATTCGTTCTTCGGTAAGCCGCTCGGAGGGTTTCCATACCCCACCAGGTACTCCCATTGAGGATATTTGTACCCCACCAGGTACTTCTACTATGTATTTTCTTCCTACTAATTATGTACCTAATTCATTCTTAGAGGCCGTTGATAATTTGATTATGTCACATAAATCTTCGTTGGTCCCGCCGTCTCCCCCCACTACCACTCTGATTACTCTGCCTCCAATCCACACGCCTGTTTCGTCTCCTCCTAATCCAATTAAATCTCTTATTGTATCTGAATCTTCTCCTGTAGTTGAGGGTGCTCACACCTTCCAGTCTAGTGAAGACTCCTCGCCTCCACCTGTATTGGACAGTCATCACTGTGACTCTATCCCGACTCTCGATTCGATGGACGATTTCCCCCCACTTATACCCTCAGCTCCTCGTTCTGGATTGGACACTCCTCCTTTCCCATCACTTGATCCTCCTTCTGATCTTGTCTCCCCCCCCACAGCCCTATCTCCTCCCCTTCGTTCTCCGATCCTCCACTTAAGAAGTATCTCTCTATTTTCACAGCTTCATCTCCCACTTCACCTACTACCCTCCACCTTAACTCTATTAGGTTTGCGAATGTGACTGTCAGGAAGCCTCCTAAAGGGAAAAAGGATTCAAAGATCGACCTCTCCTTGGCCTCTCCACCATATATTCCTCTCTCTGTCCGCATCAAGGATGCAGCCAGAGGTCACTCCTCTAGGGGACTTAGAGCTTTGTCTCCCCTAAAGGAGAAGGACTGATGTTAATCCTCTCCCTTAATATCCGTGGTTTGGGAGGCAAGACCAAAACACTCAGCCTCCGGTCTCTCCTCAATTCCCTTAATCCGAACTTTATCCTATTACAGGAAACCATGTGCAGTGCTTCCCCAGCCCTGTTTGCTTTTTCAAAAATCCTCCCTACCTGGGAATTTTGCGCCATTAGTGCCTGTGGTCTTTCGGGGGGCTTACTCTCGGCTTGGAATCCGACAAAGGCTAATTGCAAGGCTTTCCATACCTGTGCTGGCATTTTATTGCAGGCCTCTATCCGTGGTTTGTCTGTGCCTATTCATATTCTCAATGTTTATGGTCCGTACAGGGATAGAGACTCTTTTTGGAATAATTCCCTACTTGGTGGGCTTCTTAATTTGCCAAATCTGGTTTTAGGGGGAGATCTGAATCTTACTCGACACTCTTCAGAGATATGGGGCACAAAGGCCGCACTGGATCCTCTTTCTGATCATTTCATATCTCTCTTTGAGTCAGCAGGACTCGTGGATGTAGCCCCCCAGGTGACTGGGCCCACCTAGTGCAATGGTAGAATTAGCGACGATGGAATCAACAAACGATTGGATCGTTTTCTTATTTCCACCTCCTTACTTCCTATTTTGGGGGATTATAGGACCTGGACTAAATGCCTGGATCTCTCGAATCATTTTCCTATTTGTTTTGAATGGGTTTCTCAGAAAGGACCTTTTGATTATCCCTTTAAGTTCAATCGCTCTTGGCTCGAAGATGCTGAATTTATTGAATGGATTGATCGTTGGTGGACCACTAACTACGATGCTGATAATCTCTCAGACATTGAGGATTTGATCTGCTTTCTGCGAAAGCTCAAATCGGCCACTAAGATCTGGACAAAGGATAAATCTGTTAGATTAGCCTTAGCCTCCTCCAGCCTTGATCTCGCCATTGAGGCTATCCTGTCTGGCCCCACTTATGGAATTCTCACAAAGGAGCAAGCAGCACACTTGTCCCATCTTAGTGCTGAAAGACAAAGGATCTGGAGCCATTTTCAGCTTACTTGGAAACTGAAAAGCAGGTCCAAATGGGCCCTACAGGGTAACTCAAACACAAAATACTTTCATACTGTGGCTTCGGGGAGAAGGAATCAGAACATGATTTGGTCTCTAGAAGATTCAAAGGGTGACATTATTGTGGATGAGGCTGCCCTTAAAGAGATGGGAAAATACCATTTTGCCAATATCTTCATGGATGATGGTTGCACCAGTCTTGTACACCAATTGAAAGTGGTCTCCTTATTCCCTAGAATGATCCCACCTGAACACTCGGCTCTCCTATCCTTCCCGGTTGATTTGAAGGAAATCGAACTCTCTCTCAAATCCTTCAAAAAAGACCGTAGCCTTGGACCGGATGGATGGCCTGTGGAATTCTATCTTCACTTTTTCGACCTCTTGAGCCCTGTATTGCTTAAAAGCATTGACTTGACTAGGACTTTCGGGTTTATCCCTTCCTCCTTGAACTCCACTTTCCTTGCACTTATCCCTAAGAAGGATAAGCCCAAAACCTTTGCTGATTTCAGGCCCATTTCCTTATGCAACCTTCTCTACAAGCTCATTGCAAAAGTCATAGCTGGAAGATTAAAACCCTTCTTGGATCAGGGAATTTCACAGGAACAATTTGGGTTTCTAAAGGACTGTCAAATAATAGAACCTATTGGTATTGTGCAAGAGGTACTCTATACTGTCAAAACACAAAATCTTTGTGCATTTGTCCTTAAACTAGACCTCACTAAGGCTTTTGATCGTGTGGATTGAACTTATATTAGGCTGATCTTGATACAAATTGGGGTCCCCCTTCTTACTGTGAATTGGATCATGGGATACCTCTCTACTGCAAACTTTGCGGTTCTGGTCAACGGAACCCCTTCAATTTTTTTCAAAGAATCTCATGGTATCAGGCAAGGTTGCCCCTTATCCCCTCTCCTCTTTATCCTTGTCATCGAGGGCCTCAGTCTTCTCATCCGAAATGCAAGAACCAATGGTCTCATCCGGGGCATTCAACTCTCGCCTTCCCTTGCTCTCACTCACCTCCTCTTTGTGGATGATGTGATCCTCTTGGGTTCGGGCACCCTTCAAGACTGGTCTGTTTTTGAGGTCATCTTAGAGACTTTCTGCAAAGCCTCAGGTATGAAGAACAACTTTGATAAGTCCTGCTTACTCTACTATAATCTCAACATTGACTGTCAGGATTTCTTTGTGAATAGCCTACCTTACAAAATGCTGCCACTTCAATCGGGCTTCAATTATCTGGGTTATTATTTGAAGCCTCTGGGATATAGAGTAAATGATTGGCATTGGATTATCCTCAAATTTGAAAAAAGGATTAGCCACTGGACTAATAAATTTCTTTCCCTCGGGGGTAGGCTGATCCTCTTACAATCTGTTTTGTCTAGCATTCCTGTGTATTGGATGGGTCTTATTCCTCTTCCAGCCTCCATACAACATAAGCTCAGAAAAATTATGCTTAATTTCTTGTGGGGATCTTCTGTCAATAAATGTAAATATCATCTGGCATGATGGAAGGATCTTTCTTGGCCCAAGGATCAGGGAGGATGGGGTATAAAAAATCTAACATGGTTCAGTCTAGCACTGCGTCTCAAATTTTTTTGGAGAGTTCTTCATTCCAGGGGACTATGGCACTGAGTTCTGCATCTCAAATACATAAAATGTCCCATAGTGGCTGACTGGCTCAGGTTAAAACGCTTCAGTATACACAATGTATCTGTTATTTGGAGAGGTTTTATTCATACCCTCCCTTGGATGGGTACACATTTGGCATGGCAGGTGGGTAATGGTGACAATATCTTGATTGGTATCGATCCGATCGTGGGTACCCATACCTCTTTTTCTCTCCCGGAAGACTTAAGATCTTATCTTGAGGATCTAAATATGTGCACTCTCTCCCAGGTTAAAAACTCTCTCCCAAATGCACAGAGTTACTGGTTTTCAACTGAGGAACTTAACCTTGGAGGAATTTATAAATCTATTTGGATTGAATATGTTGAAGGTTTACTTGGGGCTGGTATTCTCCTCTCTGATCGTCTTGATGAACTCGCCTGGGTTTTCAACAAGAATTCGGGTACCATTTCTGCCAAGAATGCATATGACTGTATTATCAGGTCCTCCTCGCCTCCTGAACCTAACCCCGTTGACTCATTTTTATGGAATAAGGCTCTGCCAAATAAACTTTCTTGTTTTATCTGGCTTGTGATCTGGAATCGAATCCTCACATGGGAGAATCTGCAAAAGAAAGGAAAATTGGGCCCTGGAATTTGTATTCTCTGCTATGCTGCAAAGGAGACTGTTGAGCACCTTTTTAATTCTTGCACTGTTTGGAATACAATGGTTGAGCATGTGAGTGATCATTTTAATCTTCCTCTATGCCCGATTTATGGCTCTCTCGGTGACAGGTTACTCGATTGGTTTGGTAAAATACCAAAAAGCTCGCGCCTCTATTTGCTCCCTTTCTACATGATGTGGACTATATGGAAGGTGCACAATCAGGCTATATTTGAAGACAAATGAAGGAATATCTACAGTATTGTTCTTCAAATTATTACATCTGTACTAGATCTTGCTCCTGTGATAGTTACAAAAAAAACCAGAAGCAGTCTTCTGGGGAAGCCTCCTTGTAAGAACTTTCCTTGTGGATTCTTTGATAGTGCATCAAATTGTTTGCTGGCTGGAGTTGGCTTTTGCATATTTATAAATGACTATCATTTCTTTGAGTTCTCACTGGGGGTCGGACATGGCACTAACACCAAAGTAGAATTGCTCAGCTTATGGGCACTTCTACACTCCTCCCAGATGATGGGGATCCCCCTTTCCCATGTATATGGTGATTCTCAAGTAATCATTAATTGGGCGATGGGATCGACTGCTCTCTCCCCGCCTGATCCGGTTCATTGGTGCAGGGAGACAAAGAAGCTGATTTCTAGCCTTCAGGTATTGTCTTTCACTCACATCTACCGAGAGCACAATCGAAGGGCTAACCATCTCTCTAAAGATGCACTCTCTTTTCCTCTGGGTAAAGGCAGATTTATGGAATTCTTTGAGAACCAATTGGTCTCTTGGGATACGTATCAGCTCTTCTAAGATTGATTAGAGATTATTATGCAATGTATAATTGAGTGCTCACTTTTAGAATGTTGCTTAGTGCCTTTTGGCGCTCGGTAGATGTGATTGAGGAGACTATCCTATTATGATGAGACAGTTTACTGATGAGATCATATTTTTGATGTTATGCCTTTCCCCCTGGCAGAACTCGGTGTAGGATGGAATGTTTTGTTACCCAATAGGGGACGAATGTATGATGACCTTTGATTAATTTTTGAATAACAAGGACAGGCTTTTTTCTTTCTGAAAAAAAAAGTAAAATTTATGATAAAAATCTGTTGAAAGAAATTGATATTTCAGTAATTTTATTATTTTTGCAATTTTAAGATATAAACAGTTTAAATTGCGATTTCAACTAAAATTGATTTGCCATATTTCGGCAGAATGGCAGAGTTTTCATTAATGCTTCTACTGCTAACTAACACAGTTGCCGTCTTAGCTCAGCTGGTAGAGCGCGTGGCTTTTAACCACGTGGTCGTGGGTTCGATTCCCACAGACGGCGGCTTCATGGAATATTGGTTGATTATCAACGTGAAAGATCGCAACAAAGCAAGAAATGCTAGCAACAACAATACAAACCGGGTTAAAGACTTTAATAATGCCTTTGTTGTTTCAGATCGCAACAAAGCAAGAAATGCTAGCAACAACAATACAAACCTGGTTAAAGACTTTAATAATGCCTTTGTTGTTTATTAGGTATGGACGTCAAAAACTCTAATGCCCTTGTTGTTTATTAGGTATGGACGTCAAATACTTTAATGCCTTTGTTGTTTATTAGGCACTCCATACCTAATTCTATTAATAAAATGTTATTGGTTTTTAGGCACTCCATACCCAACTCTTTTAATAACTCAATGTTATGTGTAACTCAATTCTTTTAATAACTCAATATTATGTTTAATTTCAATTCTAACCACATAATTTATATCTAACATAAAGATTAAGTGGACATAACATTGCATAATTCGAGTTTAATTATTGACATATTGCAAATAGAAATCATGCCCATAGCCAAACACATGAATATTTCTTTGTAAATGCAGGAAACTTTACCAACCAATTGTTGAGAAGCAAATCGTTGTTTAATTGTAGGGATTAGCTAAGGATTTCACCCTAACTCAAACCATGATACCATAAGGGTAAATAATAGTCCTTAGGTGCTCTAATCCCTCAATTCAACCCCTTACACTCTTGCGAATTGACATAGATCAATCTACTCACTATTGAGCTCTCTAGATATCCATCTAGTGTTCAATCAATGATGGAACTCTCTTCAATCGCCCTACATAATATTACAAGAAAGATCTTCCCCTTCTTTTGTCCATAGTTCATCATGGGTATTCTTACGTTTCTAATGTTCCTTGGTGTAAGGAGAAAGCGTCCAAAATGTTGGTTGCCTTCTGGGGATAATATAGACGGGAAACACTTAGCCAAAAAAATGAATGGGTAGCAATATAGGGTTGCAAGTTTAATGGTGGTTTTTTTAGCTATTGTGGACATTCCAACCATGTTTTTTCCCACAAACCATACCATTTCTCTTATAATCTTGATTGTGACTACCCAACTTCCACTAGCTCTTACCATGGCATAAGTTTTATGGGACTCTTGCCATTTTCAAGCATAACAACCATGGGATTTCACACACACATATGAAGTCGAATTCACTTCTTAGTCTAGACAACCCGATTTGGTTGTATCACCATGATAATATGATGTTTATAATGTCAAAAGTGTTGGAATGATTTTTAGAAATACAACAATTCTTATGCCTAAAATGGTTAAAAAAATTAGCATTGAAATTGATATGCTAACGTTGTTTTTTAATCCCAAATGTGGTTGTGTGAAAGGATCAAGTTTGTATCCAATAGTACTCCCACATAGGGTAGATTAAAATTCCCATTTAAGGGAAGACCAAAAAAAAAAGAATAAACCAAAGCTTTCCCAAAGATGCCAAGTTCTACTTCCATATCGCACAATGGAGGGTCAACCACAAATTATCCACCACTATATATCCCTAGTTCATATTTAAAGGAGGATCCGAAATAAAAGCCAACCCTCGCTGAGAGTTGTCATCAACTAGGTAGAATTTCACGAATAGAATGATAATCACAATCAAATTAGGAACTACCTCATCGCCATTGACGGAAAGCTAAGCCAACCATAGCCATTTACTGTACCTTCCATTTTAACGCCGATATTCTACAAGTAGAAATTCTTTCCACTGATTTATGGGTATATTTAAGGCCACCTGGTCCAAAATGAGGCAATTTGGACAACATTCAATGTAGAAACTGATATGAGGATAGGAGTTACACATAACGAATCAGGTAAATGGTACCATTTTCAGTCTAACTTATTGAGGATTTATTGCAATAGATCTCAAATCGAAGGGATCCCCCAACAACATCACACCTTCATCATTGAGATCAAGACTCTTTCCTTAGTCCTCATGCCCTATCTCATATTTCACCTTTAATGCGTGTGTGTACGTATATGTATGTATGTAGTATTAACTACCTTCCCAAGGGGTTAGCTCAACTGGTTTATGTCATTGCTTCTAGGCATTTGACTAGCTTGATGTTAGAAAGTCCTTAGTTCAAATCCCTGGGTGAGGCATACTAGTCTATGTTGATGGGTTTATTAGGGTTAACACTTGGTTGTAGTGTTTATATTTTGATCGTTTTTTATCCTTAGGGATCAATTGTATACAATTTGGTGTTTTTTTTAAATCGATGGAAATAATCGATCTTGTTTTCTGGAATGTGTGTGTGTGTGTGTGTGGTCAAGAAAATATAGCATTTAGAAATGAAATTTACAAAATGGAAAAATGGGCTTTGTAATAATTTGTGTGTGTGTGTGTGTACGGTCAAAGAAAGTATACCATTTGAGAATGACATTTACATGGGGGGGAAATGGGCCCTACAGTAAAAAATGTGGTTTCCATAGGGTCGCATCCTCTTTCATGAGGTTTTAGGTCACTTTTTATACTCTCCCCTTGGTTCATAATGGAGTACGAGTTGTAATTGGTTGAATATGGCAAGGAGGACAAGGCGATCCGACAAGATATCTTCCATATGTGAGAGGAAATAATGTAAGTGTGGCACAATGCTAAATCTTTATGCAATGAGGCCACAAAGGGCCTCCAAATAGTAGATCTAGATAACCCCCTCTATATGGCACTCCATTGTGGTAAATTAAGTCTCCAACCCAAAAAAATCACATGGCTCTTTGTATCCCATGGAAGTGCATTCAAACCCTCATTTTCTTCTTCATATTGTGAAAGGCGGGTCTTATTGTTGTTCAGGATTAAGCACCCTTGTAACCTAGGGATTGGGGTTACCAACTTACTACTAACCTTGCGAACAATCATCTTTAACAGAGAACATAAAGGAAATAGGAAGAAAGTCTTAACTTACTCGATTACCGACGGTTGATCCAAGCTTGATCTTCTTCCGTTCCTCTTCTCTCCAAAGCTTCCAGGGATGCACCTCCTTCACCTGTAAAGAGAAAATTCTCCAAGTACTATCTTATGCATGTATATATAAGAGGTTAGATAAACAATATATCCAGTACATAATCAAAAATATTCATTAACCATGATACATGAAAGAGAGTCAACACAATGTTGGAAGAAGAATTCTCTTTATTAACAATCAGTTAATGAGATAAGAGTACAACCCAGCTTCTGAGACAAGGACTCCTCTACAACCAAACAAGGAATCCTCTGCAACCAAAGGACTCTGAGTTCTATTGCTCCAAGACTTTTGAATATATACCACCAACATAACTATGCTCTCCCATCTTGATTGATTAATGCCCCCCTCCAAGGCCTCTATTTATACTTTGGGAAATAGAGTGGTTTTGAAGGTTGAGGAGGTTGAAACAGTTAAGATAGTTAATGATTAGGGCCCAACTAATCTCCATTAATAATGTTTTATATTTTTAAGGTCGAATCAAGATGTATGCGACTATTGATATAGGCAACCCACGTATGACATGCGAGTTGCTTAAAGGAAACCCGCGTATGACATGCGAGTTGCTTAAAGGAAACCCGTGTATGCTGATGTATGCGGGTTGCAATGTAGATAGTCGCGCACAATACATGAGTTGTCAATGGAAATAGTTGCGTATGTACGTGAGTTGCAATGGAGATATTCGCGTACGCAACTCAACACTTAGAAAAATAATATGGCAAGCTGGTTCAAGGGTAAATGTATCCCAAGTCATGCCCATCTATAGTGTTTTGGAAAACTTCAATCCTAAGATGTCCTTTTGTGTACCAACATAAGGAATGTTGGCACTCAGACAGAGAAGTGCCATTTGGGTTGATAACAGATGCCCCCTAATGTTTGAGGTCAGAGGGAAATGATGGCCGAAACACATTATAATCATTATCTTGGACAACTCAGAAGTCCAATGGAGCAGAGGTTGTACCTGAAACAATTACATAATAATGTCATATACAAAGTCATATCTGAGGATGCTATGTTCAATATACTGGAACACTGGCTCCTTTACAATATTTGAGTACATCATATGGTACGGGTATAAAACCATGTATATTACAAAGGTGGATAGAAGCCATAATATACAATAATGACGAGTCTTCAAAGATCTAGAAGTTGTGTAAGTAATCACAACATAATCTTGTGCAACTTAGTCCATATATATGAACCTAAGGTCTTCGTCAAAAATACCAAAGAACCAATACAATCCAAGCCACGTGAATAGATGTTATTGAAGTCAAACATGGATAAGATTCAACATATTGTCAACCAATAGGTGATAATTGACAACTGAAGCAAAGGAATTCACCAATAATGAAAGTGAATCCTAAGGTACGATTGTCAAAAAAATCTAGGTCTTCGTCGTCAGGAAGTGTTGATGCGGAACCATACTGTGATGGGGAAGGCAATAGATCCTCCAACAGATCACAAGAGTGACTAGGAACTGGGTAAAGGAAGGGAAAGGCAAGTAATAACAGATAATACAATGATGGAATCAGGATATAGATAAGACACAGGGTTAAATCCTTGAACAGTGAGCACGACACAAAGATGACCCAAGGCAGCTTTTAACTTTGCAGATAGTACAACTAGACTTATTTGTCATGTAGGAGACATGATCAGATTCCCCAGGTATAACTAACAAGAGGAGGAGTAAGAAACTCGAAGTAATATCTGAACTAAAAGTGAACACTGAGACATGAGTATCGGAAAAGACAGAGAGTGCTATGTTCAAGAAAAACATGCTGCCACTAACTTAGAACCAAAAGAAAAATTCTTCCTTATCTTCCTTGTTAAATTTTAATGAGTCTAGGAAAGTCAACTCAAGTCTCTCTTCATTTTTTGACAAGCTTGAAGAGAAGAGGGAATAATGCTTGATAGTGTCACTGATTCTTGGATTTTATGAGCCCAAACTAGTACATGCTCAATTGGTGTTTTCATGTTTAGATATTTTGAAAACTCTGAAGAAGACTCCAGGGGGGTCCTTTTTCATCCAATTTAGTCTCCTGAGGCTTAAAAAGTATAAAACATACCACAAAAGAACTCTCTTAACTCCCACAGAAGAAAAGATGAACCTTTTTCGTACTTAGTCAGGAAGGTCCGAAAAAGGTTAAATTACCACCTACCCAACGCTCCTTCGAGAGCAACATATAGCTTGAGTTTTACGAGTGTGAAGGAAAGCAAGATCACTCGGAAAGATCCATTTGAGTACGAGAAATGGGGCTTACAACAATAAATTTGATATTTTGTTCTTGATGTTTAATGAGCATGACAAAGACATGAAGTACACTCAGAATATTTTTCATGTTTAGGTCCTGAGCACGAAAAAGAGAAAACTAAGCTCATACCGGGTGTTCCTTTTCCGTAAATTTAGTCCCTCAGGTCCAAAAAAGTGATAAACCTGTACCTGAGAATACTCTTCTCAATTCCATAGAAAAGAGAGTGATCCTTTCTCGTATTATTCCACATGGTCCGAGAAAGAGATAACCTACCACCAATGAGGATGCCCATTCACATATTCTTAATGAGCTTGAATGGACAAGTTTACTCGGTTGTCAAGTCTATTTTGAGGAGTTAAACCTAGGCCTAAAGAAACTCCATAAGGGTGGGGAGTCTTATAAAAGGATAGCTTGTAAAAAGAGACAAAAATGAGGCTCAATTTGGCGTGAAAAATAGCTAAGAAGACTCCCTTGAACCTATGATAGCCGCAGCATGAGTATCGAAAGAAAATAGGTAGGTTCTAAACGAGGATACTCATGGGGAGGAAAGTCCTATCCACGGAAGAACAATGGCATAAACGAGGAACTAATGGTTAAAGATACCATAGTCCGTGGCCAAAGTGTTAATGCTAGGATTAATATGGAATAGGTATAAATGAAAAATGCATGTGAAATGACCAAAAAACCATCCTATATGAGCGAAAAAACAACTTTAAACGACCATAGACCTATCACATTGAAGAAAAAGATATGGCATTAGTTTGATTTTATATAAAAAAATATGAACTATAGGGAAAAAACCCACTTTGAAAATAATTTTTCTATAAATAGTTCAAAATATAAATAAAAAACTCACCATTTGATTTTTACCCAAAATAGACAAGTTTTACCTCTACCTTTGATTGCTTGGTGTGGACGACTTGGTGGACAATTCTCGAAACCGCAAGTGCCAAGTAAAACTACACTCCATGCTCTTTCATTTGATCCAAGTAAATTTCAATTTTTGGCCCAATTTTTATATTTTCCAACGCCCTCAAAGCATGAATGGTGTATACGCAACTATGGTATATCAACAGTCGCGTACACGCATTCTGTACGTGGGTTGCCCGAAGGAAAGTCACGTACAGTACACGACTTGTCCAAAGGACAGATGCGTACACTACGCGAGGTAGAAAAAGATTGTGTAGGGTCGAAAAATCAATTTTTTATATGAATCTAATGGTTTAAAATGGCTTGTTTATTAGATTGAAATATGGTGCTTGAGTGGAGGGAGAGGGAACATGAAGACATGGACCAAGAATCTCTACAAGATGCCCCCACGGTAAATGTTTTGCGGCAAAGTGGGTTATTGAAATTCTTCTGTACCTCACCTATGCAGTCAAATGTCCTCCTATTAGAGTTTTTGATAAACTATTGGGATCACGATCTTGGTATGTTTGACCTTCAACGTGAGTTTCTAGAGGTTACTTCGGAAGATATCTATTTTATCTCCGGTTTATCACGACGGGGAGCTCCGGTGAACTCGGAAGGTACCGGCAGAGGCGACGACCTTCTAAGTGTACAGAACTACATAGATATATACTGTGAGCTTGGCACTCAAAAGAGGGGTAGCTGCATCTCTATTGTTCATATTCACAACTTTCCCTTATAGGTATTGGTGAGTACTATAGTGAGGGTTACAGTGTCATCATCACTTCACCTTGCAACTTGGAACCAAATGAGATTTGCAGTGGACTGTATATAGGGAGCTCTATATGAGTGGTGTTCAGGAGTAATCCCGATAATGAGGAAGCAGCTCTCTAACTACAAAAGAGGCAGGCGAAATTTTTTTGGTTATTCCAACATATTGGTAGCCTTTTTCTTTGATAGGGTGCCCGGTTTGAGTCCTGCAGTACCATTACCAGTTCGTTCTCCCCGTCAGCCTAGATTGAGTAGGTGGGGAGAGATCTTCCTCCGCCAGGCGGTGGATCGGTCCAAAGTGTATACGACAACGACTTCTACTTTTGGTGGGAGCGACAATTACCAGTCTTGGAGCAGTTTCCATATGCTGGGCTAGATTTTCGAGGTGATACCAACCTTGTCCTCCCTCCTGGAGGAGCATGGGGAGAGTCAGGTATTTTTGTTTTCAAATTTTTAAATTTTTTTATGAATTTTAATTATAAAGATATATACATATGTATAAGAGTTTTTAATCCTTTTAAAATGTCAAAATGCAGATATTAGACTAGTCCGCCCTGCTGGGAATCCACACATGTATGTGCGTCCTATGTTGGGAGAGGACCAGGTTTTGATTAGGGTTCTTGAGGGAAAGATGGCAAGGCTTACCCAGAGAGTACCTACCTTACGCATTAATCATATCTCTGTCGTCATGCAAGAGCTAGTGGTTGGTATACCACCTGTCTGGATACGCCTTATGAGGCGGGTAGTGAGAGCAGTACTTGTGTATATTGATGTCGTTGAGGCTACTGAAGCCAAAGAGGTTGAAGAAGCCCAAGAGCAGGGTGATCAGGGTGATCGGGGGAACCAGGGTGGTCAAGCTTAGACTTAGGAGAATTTTATGGACTTTGATCGATGTTTTGTATATTTATTGTATATTATACAATTATGACTGGATTTGAGGATCAGAAACTCAAATTATCTATATGGACAAATATTCACACGCACACACACACAGACACACACACACAGATATATATATATATTGTCGGTTTATTTACAAGTGTTTTGTTATGTGTCTGCTGTATATTTTTATGCAAAATGTGTTAAGTGCCAATCCAAGATATAATTAGCATATGCATCAGTTAATGAATTTTGATTTCTTGGAATATGATTGAATATAATAAACTCAAAATTTCTTTCCAATAACCTAGCTTGCATAAACTAACGTAGTAAAATAGGGTCCTGCACCTGATAACCTTGATTGAGCTGGGAAACCACTAGTTGAGAGTCAAGTCGGACTTCTATCTGAGTGATACCACGTGACAACACATCCCATAAAAGATCAATGACAGCCCTGTATTCGGCCACATTTTTGGTAGCAGGACCTAAGCAAGCACCTCCCGAGGCAACTAACTGTCTTGAGGGTGAGTAAATGACCCATGCGGCTGAAGCCAGATTACACGTGTGGCGACTGACACCATCAGCGAAACCTACAAACCACTCGGAAGACATCTGTAACAACCAATAGATGGTATAAAAACACAAACTGACGAACTATTGTACATAAAAATACATACAATAAAATACAGGAAAAAGCGCTAAGCCTAAGCATAGTACTTTTTCAAGTAGAGCCCATTTCTAGGCTCAGGCAGCCGCATTCCCTTCGAAATCTGTCAATTCATATGCGCCCTTCTTCAACTCCTTTGACACAACATAAGGTCCTAACCACATAGACCTAAACTTTCCTGCCCCCAGGGATTCTTTTTCTTGATCCCAGAGTAAGACAAGCTCCCCTTCAGAAAAAATCCTAGGCTTGACCGATTTATCGTATTGGATTTTTACCCTATTTTTATGAGCTTCGTTTGCTGTCAACGCATCTCTACACTGCTCATCTAGATGTTCTAAATGTAATAAACGTTCTTCCAGTTCATTTGTATCAAGTAACACATGAATATCAATCTTTAAGGACGGGATTTCGCATTCAACCGGGGTGACTGCTTCCACTCCGTGAATGAGTTGGAAAGGAGAGAACCCTGTAGCAGTTTTCACATTGGTTCGATATGCCCAAAGTGCAGGATATAGCATGATGTGCTAGTTGGAACAGGCTGCATTAATAGTACGTTTGAGAATAGTCTTCAAAGTTTTTTTTACAGCCTCGACTTGACCGTTTGCTTGAGGATAGAACGAAGATGAACGTTCTTGTCTAAACCCTAGCATAGTGGTCAATTCAGTCATCATACTATTTTGGAAATGACTGCCATGGTCAGTGACAATCTCTTTAGGGATACCGAATCATGCAATAATTTGGTTGAAAACGAAAAAAGATGCAGTTTTCCTGTCAGCTTTAAAGGTGAGCATTGCCTCTGCCCACTTCATGAAATAATCTATAGCGACAATGATATGTTTGTGCCCCCCAGCTGAGATTGGGTTGCACGTCACATAATCTATCCCCCACTTCATGAAGGGGCCCACTGAGATGACAAGAAATAATGGATCAGGATGCGACCGCGTCTTTCTGGTGTAAATCTGACAAGGATGACAGCACTTCACGGATTCCACACAATCTTTAAAGATCGTGGGCTAGAAATAACCAGTACGTAAGATCTTCTGGGCCGTTGCTAACCCAGATAAATGACCCCCACATGCTCCACTATGGGCATAATTTAGGACAATATCTGCTTCTTCGTGGGTAAGACATCGACGCAAAATGGAATCTACCCCCCTACGATATAAAGTATCTCCAATAATGAGGTAGTTATTGGCATGTACGCAAAGTTTACGCAGCTCTTCCCATGAGAAGGCTGCAAGGTACTTCAAAGTTTGGAGATAGATAAGTATTTCTCCATACCAGAGATCAGAGGTGGAAATCAAAAAGATATGTTCATTTTGGAATGAGTCTTCTTCAATGGATACATCTTCCTCTACTAGAAATTCTATAATGAGCTCAGCAAAAACTAAGGATTTTTTGGATTTGGCGGATTGGAAATCTAAGTCAAACTCCTGAAGAATGACTATCCATTTGTTGAATTTGCCTCCAACTATCTGTTGGGAAAAAACATATTGAAAAAGATTAACATCCGCCACTACTATCATGGTCCTCAGTAAGATGTAGTGACGCAACCTCTGAACAACATACACAGCTACCAAGGCTAACTTCTCAGCATGGGAATACCTAAGTTCAGGGCTGGCTAAAGCAGGGATGAGATAGTAGATGACATGCTCTTGGAGCTTATCGTCTTCCTGGACTAGTACTACCCCTATGGTCGACTCATATGCGTCCAAATACTATATAAAATCCCAAGAGTAATCTGGCAGGTGCAATAATAGTGCTGACAACAAAGCTTTTTTTAATGCTTCGAATGCAAGTTGTGCAATTTCATCCCATACCAAATGGGGTGTCCTGTTTCAACAGGTGCATGAAACCTTTAGTAATCTTGGCATAATTTACAATAAAATGTCGAAGGAAATTGGAATTCCCCTGCAAGCTTTGAAGCTTCCTGATAAAATGAGGAGGAGGCAGATTTACGATGGCCTCAACTTTCAAAGGATCCACCTGAATGCCTTTGTTGGAAACAATGAATCTGAGCAGTCTCCCTGACTCGACATAGAAAACGCACTTGTGTGGATTGAAGCGAATTTTGTAGTATCTGCATCGTTCAGAAATCAAACGCAAGTGATCTGGGTGATCGATCCTCTTACGAGAATGTGCTAGCAGATCATCAAGGTAGGGTTTGACAATGGATTTAATGTCGTGAAAGGAAAAATTCATTGCCCGCTGAAAGGTTGCCCCTGCATTTTTCAATCCAAAGGGAATTTTCTTGTATGCGAAGGTACCCCAAGGAAAAATAAAAGTTGTTTTATGTTGGATTTGATTATACCTGGAGAAACCATCCATAAACGAAAAAACTTCATTTCTCGCACAAGCATCAATAATTTGATCTATAAATGGCGTGGGGTAGTTTTCCTTAGGATAGGCTTTGTTTAGATATTGAAATTCAGTACAAACGTGTATAGTCCCTTTCTTTTTGTCAACAGGAATAGGGTTGGATATCCATTCCAACTATGGGGTAAATGAAACCAGCTTTCAACAGTTTCTCAACTTCAGCCTTAACCGTCGTCACTTTACGCGGGTTGATGGGTCTCAACTTTTGTCAAACGGGTCTAGCATCAGGGTAAGTTCGGATTTTGTGCTCGACTATTGATGGATCAATGCCTAGCATATCCTCATATGACCAGGAAAATACGTCGCGAAATTCCTCAAACAAGGCTGTATAGATCGCAATCTCCTCCGGAGAGCAGTTCATGTTGATGTGTACATTTTCCACAACGTTTGGATTTATAGAGATGTTGATAGGAATTGTAGCGGTAATGTTTTCCATATTCCCCTCAGCAAATATTCCTTCCCTTGGTAAGGGATTAATAGGCATATCAACATCACCTGCTAGTCTCATATGGAACTCCTAGTTCTCGATCCTGCTTAAATCTGGAAGAAAATAGGATCGATGGTGAATATCTTCGCAGATCTTATCTCGTCTGCACATGGCTTCCAGAATGGCTTCATCCGAAGGTAAAACCATATCTAAGCAATCTCTAGAATGCAAAGAGTTCTCTACCCAAGCAGGAAAATAGGCTTCTTCCGGCTCCTCTGAGACTGTGAGAGGGACCGAAATGGGATCAACAGCGGTATGAACGATAGCTTGATAAGCTACTTCCATTGTCGATAAGGGCGCTTCAGGTTCATGGTGGGAAGGAAGAACCCAAGGATCTGTTCTATCAACAACGGTTGCAATAAACTTCTCTACACTAGTAGAACCTATGTAATTAATCGGAGCTAGAATATCAAATGTGCCCATCAATGATGTGTACATTTGATCCGGTGGATTATTCATCTTCAAAAATTAAACTGATACAATATGGTACAATGGTATTTAATCTATGGTTCAAAGAACATAACATATGTTTTAACTCATAGACTTAGCTGTGACACAGATTTAGCTATGACACGGATTTAGCTGTGACACAGATTTAGCTATGACACAGATTTAGCTACGACACAGATTTAGCTGCGACAGACTTAGCTGTGACACAAATTTAGCTGCGACATAGATTTAGCTGTGACACAGATTTAGCTATGACACAGATTTAGCTGTGACACAGATTTGGTTGCGACAGACTTAGCTATGACACAGATTTAGCTGCGACATAATTTTCACACTGCTGTGACAAACTTAGCTGTGACACAGATTTAGCTGCGACAGACCTTTCACACTGCTGTGACAGATTTGCTGTGACATCGCGGAGTTAGTGGTGACATCAAATGGTTACGTTACGTGTGATGCTATGGTATGGTGCAACATATGTGCATAACGGTCATTGCAACATGTTGTGAATCAACCTGTGCGTGGAGTTAGTTGCCACGTTTCGGGAATATGGAACGTCATGGTAACATAATGCTTGTGCAATGACTTGGCCGAATTGCATGGTTCAGCGTATGGTTGTAACAATAATAATAATAATAATAATAATAATAAAAAGAGATAGCAGCTGAGAGGATGGAATCGAATCGATTACTTATCCCTCCCACTGAACTCTTAAATAGAGGAGGTTGGCCACCGAGAGTGGAGGGATTGTTTTTGGGAGCGCAGAGTATTGTTTCTCTGTTATGAGAAGCTTAGAGACCATTTTTGCTGCGAAGTGTCCAGATACTGTGCTGTAGAAGTCGACATTCTGTGTTATATTTTAGCTTTCTTTATCTTTGAATGCTGATTGTAATTTCGAGAGAAAGGTCTTAAAGATTTTGTACAGCATTCTGTTTATAGTTGTTGAAGTTGTTTCCAGAACCATTTTGTACCATTTTAAAAAGATTAATCGGATCGGTACCCATTGGAGAGGGACCCGGAGACATAGCCCAGTGGAGGGGGTGAACTCCGTTATCAACTTCTGTTTGTGACGCTCTGATTCTGTGCCTCTTTATATCTGTTTATCAGTTCGTTTTCCATCTGTTTTCAGTATTTAATTTCTGTTAATGTTGTTCCATTTAATCAACCTGTTGAACGTATTCTTTTAACACAAACTTTTAATGCACACAAGTTGAGGTCCGACGGATCATGTTATGGTATCAGAGCTGGTTGACTGCTTGTGCAAGTTTTTGAATGCTTACCAGGTCCAGGTTAAAGCGTGGTGAAGGAGAATTAGTTGAAGAAGATCCTGATATTGGCTTAAGGAGAACATTCTCAAGAACCAAGTCTTCTCTACGAGGGGAAGAAGAAGGACATACAGAACGGGAAAAACCTGTTATTTCTGAATCTGAGTTTTTAGAGGCTTTTATGAGCATGAAAGCCATGATGGAAATTCTACTCGATGAGCGAGCAGAAAGGAAGAAGAAAGAAGAAGGATCTTCATCCAGAGATGCAGAAGTGAAGCCGGAAGAAAAGGGTAAAGGAGTAGGAGGTGATGGTGATCCTCCTGACACTAAACAGACTTTTTCTTCTTCTCATACTTCTCATTCAAATAATGCAAGTCCTAATATGCCTTATTTCAAATTGGATGTAAAATTTGAGTTACCAATTTATAATGGAGATTTAGATGCTGAAAAGTTAGACAATTGGATCAAGCAGCTTGAAGTATATTGCAGGGTGCAGGGCATTAATGATGACCCTTCCAGGAATCAATTGGCCACTTTGAGAATGAGTGGAATGGCTCTTACTTGGTGGGAGAGCAAGATTCAGCAAGATCTTCGAAAGAATGGTAAAATCATTTCAGTTTGGAATGAATTCATTGAAGTATTAAGGAAGCAATTTTATCCTTTAGGCCATATTCAACAATTAACCATGGGTTGGCAAATGTTTAGACAAGCTAAAGGACAAAGCATTCAAGATTATACTCATGAATTCAGAAAAAGGGCTATTGCATTGAATATTGCATTAGATACACAGGAAACTCTTCTTAAGTACATTGGTGGCATGCATTCTTATTTGAAACATACTTTGTTGATGTTTAACCCTAGTAATTTGGATGATGTATGTGTTCAAGATACCCATTTAGAAGCTAGGGGTAAGCATGCTAATGATACTTTTGGAAAGAAATATTTTAAATTTGATAGCAAATCGAAAGGTCAAGATAAGGGGAAAAAGAAGATGGCTACTGTGAAGGAAGAGGGTGAAAAGCCTACATGTTCGCATTGTCAGAAGGGACATGATGTCTCTAAGTGTTGGAAACTTCATCCAGAGTTAAGGCCAAAGAAGTACGGAGGAAACAAAGACAAAGGAAAAGCAAAAGATACTGCCGCAGTTATTCAAGACTTGGGATCCGACTCAGGTGATGAAACAAAGGTTACAGCTGTTGGAATCCAAGGTAAGGATAAAAGTATCTCACTTCCCATTGATGCACAACCAAGTTCTAGTGCAAGTACAAGTCTGCCATCTACTTCTAAGAAAAATGATAAAGATAGAAGTGCACTGTTTCATGTTCGTGTCATTGCAAATCACACAAAGATTGATACATTGTTTGATAGTGGTTCACAAGTAAATATGATATCAGAAGAAGTGGTTAAGAAGTTGCATTTAGTTACTGTGCCTCATGAAAAGCCCTATCCTCTAGGTTGGGTTACTAATGATACACGATTGCAAGTTACAAGGAAATGTGTATTAAAATTTGCAATTACTGAAAAGTTTAGGGATGAGGTAGAATTGGATGTAGTACCACTTGACATTTGTGGGATTGTACTTGGGAGTCCATATTTGTATGACCGGAAAGCAGTCTTTTATAGAGAGCAGAATAAGTATCATCTTTTTAAAGATGGTATGGAATATATTGTATGAGCACATAAGCT
>LPNX010796678.1:0-34777 GCA_001517045.1 Pseudotsuga menziesii | reverse complement strand
AGATGAAAAATGATGAAGTCTCTAAATCTTTTGAAGGATGTGACCCTAAACAGAAATCTGAACTGATTGAAATTATTTCTGAGTATGATGATTTGTTTCAATATCCGAAGGGGTTACCACCAAAGAGGGAGATTCAGCATGAGATACATTTGCAGCAGGATGTGCCACTCCCGAACATAGCCATGTACCGGATGTCTGTAATGCAGAATGAGGAAATCAAGAAGTAGGTTTAGGAGCTGATTGAGAAGGGGGTCATCCGGCCTAGCACTTCTCCTTGTGGCTCTCCTATAGTCTTGGTTCCAAAGAAGGATGGGTCGTGGAGGATGTGTATCGACTACAGGGCCCTTAACAAAATCACCATTAAAAACAGGTATCCTCTTCCTCGCATTGATGATTTGCTTGATCAGTTGGAACATGCAATTTATTTTACAAAATTGGATCTGCGTAGTGGGTATCATCAAATCCGTGTTGCTGAAAATGATGCCTGGAAAATAGCGTTTAAAACAAAACAGGGTTTGTATGAATGGCTTGTAATGCCTTTTGGGCTATGTAACGCTCCTGCTACTTTCATGCGGGTCATGAATGATGTCTTTCGACTATTCATTGATGATTTTGTAATTGTATATTTGGATGATATCCTTGTGTTTAGCAAAACCTGGGAAGAGCATATTGTACATGTGAAGAAAGTTTTAGATGTCTTGAAGAAGGAGAAGCTTTATGTAAAAATGTCTAATGTGAGTTTGCTAAAACTTCTTTAGTATATTTGGGCCATATTATTGGTGGAGGCCACTTGCGAGTGGACCCAGCCAAGGTTGCTGTCATTGTAAACTGGCCATAGCCTAACACCGTTACTGAAATCAGAAGTTTTCTGGGTGCAGTTCAGTATTGGAGGAAATTCATTTCTGGGTTTTCTTCCATTGCTGCTCCATTACATGCGTTAACAAGCATTAAAGAAATTTTCCAGTGGGGAGGCAAGCATCAGAAAGCCTTCGACACTTTGAAGGAAAAGGTTAGCACAGCACCAATTCTTACATTGCCAGATTTGAAGCAGCCATTTGAGATCGAAACCGATGCCAGCGGGTTTGCCATGGGAGCAGTTTTGATGCAAGGAACGAAGCCAGTCTGTTACCATTCAGAAACGTTCTCTACTGCGGTAAGTAACTATCCGACTTATGACAAAGAGTTGTATGCTTTAGTACAGAGTGTGAAGAAGTGGAAACATTATATTATGGGAAAAGAAATAGTTATACATACTGATCGTCAACCACTTCAATATTTACAATCTCAAACTAAAGTACAACAAAGTAGGCATTTAAGATGGATGGGATTCTTACAATAGTTTCATCTCGTAATTAAGTACAAAAAGGGAATTCATAATAAGGTAGCAGACATGTTATCAAGGCCTCCTACAAATTCTTCAATCATTCTTTAAAACAGTTCATTAACACATGAAAGTTATATTGAACAGTATGCAGAAGATAAATATTTTAAGAAAGTATATGCATCACTAATACATGGTAAATAGGAAGAAAACTATTATGTGCATAATCAACTCTTGTATCATCTTGGTAAACTCTGTATTCCAGAGAAAGAAAGAGTGCATGTGATCCGAGAGGCACATAGTTCATTGATTGCAGGACATTTTGGAGTAAGTAAAACATTGTTTGTATTGCAGAATCACTGTTATTGGCCTCAAATGCAAGAAACTGTAGCTAAATACATAAGAGGTTGTGTTATGTGTACAACGAGTAAGCCTAGCAATAGGAAATTGGGTTTGTACACACCTCTTCCAGTTTCTTCTCGTCCTTGGGAAAGCATTTCTATGGACTTTGTAGGAGGACTACCTATGTCTAGAAAAGGGCATGATTATCTATATGTTGTTGTGGATAGATTCAGCAAAATGTGTATCTTAATGCCATGTAACAAACAAATCACTACTAAACAAACAGCTCATTTATTCTTTCAAAATGTTTGGGTGCATTTTGGGCTACCCATGTCTATTGTATCTGATCGAGATTCCCGGTTCTTGGGAAAATTCTGGTCAACTTTATGGGAGCTTATGGACACTAAACTGAAGAAAAGTACAGCTTTTCATCCACAGACTGATGGGCAAACAGAGGTAGTGAATAGAACAGTGGTTCAGCTACTCAGAGGATATTGTAGTAAGCATCCTAAACTTTGGGATGAGAAGTTGCAGTATATACATCATGCCTACAATCATGTAGTTCATTCTTCCACGAACATATCTCCTTTTGAAACTTGTTTTGGTTATCTGCCAAAAACACCGATGGACTTCTCTTTTGGCAAAGATGCAGTGGATGGACATCATGATGTAGATAAAGCGCTAAGGTTCATTCAGAGAATCCAAGCAGTGCAGTAGGCAGTTCAAGAACAGTTGGAGAAGAGCCAGGCATGACAAGCATCGAGTTGATCATCAATTTCAGGTTGGTGACAGAGTTTGGTTACATATCACCAAAGAAAGAATGAAAGGTGAAGGTAAAAAGCTTAAACCTATTAGGTATGGTCCTTTTAAGATCTTGGAAAAGATCGGTACTAATTCTTTTCGCTTGAATTTACCTCCATACATGAAAATTTATTCAGTTGTCAATGTTGAGAATCTTAAATTGTATGAGCCTCCTATGATCATGGATGGGGAAATTAACATACAGATTCCTTCAGTTGATGATATGGCACCTGAATATATGAATGAGTTGCAGGATGATGTTATTCTTGACAAAAATGTAAGAAATTCACGAAGAGGGAATGCTGAGTACCTTCGAGTGGGCCTTAAAGGCATGCATCCTAGCAAAGCAAGATGGATGGAGATTGAAAAAGTGAGGGAGTTGTACCCTCACTTACTTGCCGAATGATTCAGGCTTTTGGTGGTCCAAAAGCTCTCCAATGGGGAGGAATGATCTGGTGGATTATTCATCTTCAAAAATTAAACTGATCCAATATGGTACAATGGTATTTAATCTATGGTTCAAAGAACATAACATATGTTTTAACTCATAGACTTAGCTGTGACACAGATTTAGCTATGACACACACAGATTTAGCTGTGACACATATTTAGCTATGACACAGATTTAGCTATGACACAGATTTAGCTGTGACACAGATTTAGCTGCGACAGACTTAGTTGTGACACAGATTTAGCTGCGACACAGATTTAGTTGTGACATACTTTTCACATTGCTGTGACAGACTTAGCTGTGACACAGATTTAGCTGCGACAGACCTTTCACACTGCTGTGACAGATTTGCTGCGACATCGTGAAGTCAGTGGTGACATCAAATGGTTACGTTACATGTGATGCTATGGTATGGTGCAACATATGTGCGTAACGGTCATTGCAACGTGTTGTGAATCAACCTGTGCGTGGAGTTAGTTGCCACATTTCGGGAATATGGAACGTCATGGTAACATAATGCTTGTGCAGTGACTTGGCCGAATTGCATGGTTCAGCGTATGGTTGTAACAATAATAATAATAATAATAATAATAATAATAAAGAGATAGCAGTTGAGAGGATGGAATCGAATCGATTACTTATCCCTCCCGCTGAACTCTTAAATAGAGGAGGTTGGCCACCGAGAGTGGGGGGATTGTTTTTGGGAGCGCAGAGTATTGTTTCTCTGTTATGAGAAGCTTAGAGACCATTTTTGCTGCGAAGTGTCCAGATCCTGTGCTGTAGAAGTCGACATTCTCTGTTATATTTTAGCTTTCTTTATCTTTGAATGTTGATTGTAATTTCGAGAGAAAGGTCTTAAAGATTTTGTACAGCATTCTGTTTACAGTTGCTGAAGTTGTTTCCAGAACCATTTTGTACCATTTTAAAAAGATTAATTGGATCGGTACCCATTGGAGAGGGACCCGGAGACGTAGCCCAGTGGAGGGGGTGAACTCCGTTATCAACTTCTGTTTGTGACGCTCTGATTCTGTGCCTCTTTATATCTGTTTATCAGTTCGTTTTCCATCTATTTTCAGTATTTAATTTCTGTTAATGTTGTTCCATTTAATTAACCTACTGAACGCATTCTTTTAACACAAACTTTTAATGCACACAAGTTGAGGTCCGACGGATCAACATTCCAGCCCCTAAGCTCTCTGAAGCAGGTCTAACCTGATCAACTAATGGTATGGTGGAATCGTTTGTTTCCATGTGGCCTTTTTAAGTAAAACTGAGTTGGTCTACAGTAACCAACTTCCCTTCATGTGGAAACACTACCACCCGAAAAATGGCCGATGCAATAGCTAACATGGCGTAAGTCCAACTTCTCCCCAAGAGCAAGTTATAATCCAAAGGTGCATCAATCACTTCTACCTCAACAGACACTGCTTTCCCTTCCAACTTAATTTCAAAAGCCGATAGGATACCATGTGGAAAAAATGACCTTCCGTCAAAAGTAGTAAGTAGGGTATTTGATGGAACCAGCTCTAGAGATCCAAGAGCTTTCCAACAAGATAGGGACATGACACATGTAGAAGCACCCTCGTCGACAACTGCTCTTCCAATGGTCTTCCCACCATGGATGACATCTATCGATAAGGCCACATGATATGGCAGGAAAATTTTGACATCAGACAAATTAAATTTCGCCATGAGACTTGATGAGTCCATACTGCCTAAGGCTACTAAGAGTGCATCTCGCTGAGCGGGACAAATATGTAACACCTCTAAAGCCGACATCGCACAAGGATTATGGGCTAAGTCTTTAACTATAGAGTAGTTTGTTGCAGCCCTAGCATTATGATTGTGCAAGGTTTTCTTAAAGACACCTTTCGGTATCTTGGGCATAATTTCGGCAGGCTTCTCAGTCGTGAGAGGGTTGGAAGTTTCACCTATTGACTTACCCTTATCCGTGGTCTCTTTTTCATAGTTCCTGTTCCTGGTCTGTAGTAAAGTCTCGGATCAAACCATGTTGATATAATTGGGGTCAGGAGCATTTGGGGTGCCCCCTGCTGCATTTGAAGCTGAAGCAGAATTATGTCCTTGGGGAAAAGGATCCTTCAGGATAGCCGGTTGTTGGCCTTTTAACAGCTTCTGAGCTTGTTCCATAAAGGGACATAGATGGGTCAGGTGATCTTCATGGCACAACTTACATGTGAATTTCACCTTCTTCTTTTCTTTTTTTCCCCCATCAGCATTGTTTGTGGGTTTTTGCTTGTTTTGGTTTCCTTCACCCTTTTTTCCTTTCTTCTTTTTCCCACCGAGCTGCTAATTTCCCTTCTAAGAGGTTTGTGCAAAAACATTTGCATTTTGGGGTGAGGGGGAATCCTTTGCTGCCTCCGTCATAGAATGTTTGACAAACACTTGATGGAGTTGTTTAGCCAAAGATTCTACAGTGGGAGAATTCACAGAACCAACCACACCATCGACACGAGGTCCAGGCTTAGGTTTCTCTACATTGTGCATTGGCCTCGGTGCCTCAAGAATAATCTCATATAAACTCCCAGACTGAGAATATATCATATCTAGCTGATGGGCCCTGAGGATAGCTTCTTCCTCAATTTCTTGAAGTAGATACATCCTTAGATATATATGGCAATAGGGATTTAAGGAACCATTCTAATAAGAACTCGGGAGGAATAGTGGCTTTGATAAGGCTCTTCTGTCTTCTCCACTCTTGGATGTGATCTGAAATATGAGTGGACTTGTCCTGCTGGAAGGTAGACAAAAAGTCTGTCTCGAAATCATATCGTACAGGAAGTTGGAAGTGACTAAGGAATACATTATCCAATTCCCAAAAACGGTTAAACGCAGCAGAAGGAAGTTCAATATACCATTTTGTTGCAGTACTGGTTAAATTTATTTGGAACAGCCTCAACTGAACTGAATCTTCGTTCAGTGAGTTGGAAGAGCACCACAAATAGAAAGTGGTGACATGAGCTCCTGGATCATCACCAACTTTTCCTTCAAATTTCGAGATATCCGAGGGAAACTTGGTAGGAACGGGTGGCCAGGAGGAGTTATGTCTCACCAGGTCATTCATTAGTTTCCACAAATCTGTAAAATTTAACGTTTCTAGGAAAGGGAGCTTGGGTCTAACCAGAGCACTAAAAGTACCATCTTGGGGATTAGAGGCCCTTGCCTCCATATTCCCATATGTGAAGGTGGGGTTACCCCCTGCTGCCAGTTATGAAGTGGTTGGGTTGCTTTGGAAAGGATTCCATCCATAAGCCAACGGATTTTTTTATGTCCGGTGCAGTATATGAGGTTCTAACTGCCCCAGTAGAAACTGGGGTTTGGAATATAGGAGCAAGTATCCCTCTGCTGAAAAGAGAAAAAGGAGAGCTCGTGAACGGAGCTGAAACCTGAGTTTGAAAACCTTGACCATAAGGATTAGGGTTTTCGAACGGCACCCCTACATATGCGGGTGTTGGGCCTACATATGGAGTGGATGGGGGAATGTGCCCCCCATTCTAAGGAAAACCCTAGACAAAAGCCGAGGATCCTATAGGCCCACTATGAGCAGTGTGTGCAAAGGAAGTAGGAACTATATGTACACTAGGAATCCCAGTGACTATACCACCAGAAGCACTTGCTAAACTTGTGGGAGCTGGTGGTTGAACCACTTGGCTAGTTGGAGTTAATGGTGTAGTAGGTATACTTGTTCTAGGGGTACCTACCGAGGGAGGTGGCACCCCTTCAGCTAGAGTGGCTGAGGTGGAAGTAAAAGAACTTTATCCTGCAGTAGACATTATTCTACCCAAAAGGACACCAATCACGGGTGGATTGAAAGGATGAACCTGAACGATCACCGGATCGTTTAATTCAGTTAGAGGTGAATTAAAATTCCTTACAAACTCGTCAGCCTGCAAGTCTTCTATCTCAACCGTGTTTAAATTAACATGGTTTTCCCTAAGTTCTGGTTCACCCGGAACTTCACTAACTCCTATTGATTCGAAAGAACCGTCCGTGTCCAATCTCCACCTTTGAGGGGGAGGTGGAGGTTCCAATGTGATAAGTGGAGGAATGTTTTTCAACCTTCTTGACCTTCTGACAGATTGGTCCTCCACGATTGTAAATTTGACTCTTCACACCCTAAGGTCGGCTAAAAACACAGACAAACCACAGAGCAATCACTACAAAATTTCCTAAAGTCTCAACAATCACAAGGGGTATAAGATATGATTTCCTGAAGAAAGCTGAGAGACAGTTTCTTAGCATCCTTGAAGAGGTTCTTAGGCACAAGCTGAGTAATCACCCACCACCCTCCTACACTTTCAACAAGGGTTACCTTCCAAGCCCGTCCAAGGTGAACCAGAAATAGCCTTCCAGTTTACCTGTGTATAAACCCTATATGTCCAAGAGACTAGAGGCCACCTTAACTATATCAATAGTCTGGGGGGATAGTCACAAGCCTGATTCATACGCATCGACGGGGTAGAAAATCCCGAAACTCTGTCTAGGACAGAATCCCCAGATGCATAAAAACCTTGGTCTACATTTTGACAAGGAATTGGAGGGTTATCTCCTCATTCCAATGCCTCCACGCGGCCATGTGCTTAACTCCCATTTGAGAGGAGCTTCCCAGATGCTATCAACACAGAGAAGGATTTACCTTTCAATTGGCCAACTACGTCTGAATTTAAGTGCTTATGGGGAGTTTACACTTCCTATCCCACAAGTCTAGCCTAAGCTAGTAGGTGTATGACCCTATAAAACAAAAATTACTAATAGATTTTAAATTATAACGTTCATTTTAAGGGTTGTTCTTAGTTAGAGGACAAGTGGCATGAATGACTATGATATTATAGACTTGATAAGAAAAGTAAAAAAGGTTTATAAAATGAATTCAAAAGCAAATTAAAACTACTTAAAGCAAGCTTCTTCTTTTTTGTTCTTTTTGTAAATATGAACTAATGAAATTGCAACTAGGAAAGAGAAAACTAAGACTTATTTTTGTAATTTTTGAGATTTTATTCAAAAACTGAAAATAAAACTACAATATGCAATTCAAATGCAAATGTTTCCAATGCTTTTCTTTTCACTTTTCAAACTCTTCAAAAATTACTATGCACCTAAATGCAAAAATTCTCGAGTATGCTTGAATAATCAGACTATATAAAGCAAGCAAAATGAAGTATAGCAGACTTATAAGAACCAAAGATCAACCACCGAAGGAAGAAACTTGGTGAACACCTAGCTTGGGAAGACACAATGAATGAAATCCACTAAAATCAATAAAAGGCAAGTGACAAACCGAAACTACTTGGAAATAGCATGGGGTACATGGTATCTAGAACCCTAATCACTGATTCAAATACACGGTATTGGACCTATCACCCAACAGGATAATCCACCTTAGATCGCTAAAAAGAAATAAAATCCAAACAACAAAAACTCAAGGGCTTACTGAAAAGCACGAAGTATGGTTCATAGGGCTTTCAAACCTACAGTGAAATGCCAGTACTAGAATACCACAAAGCAAGGAAAAATAAAAAAAGGGCAGGCATAAGCAACCCTACCCAAAATTTTGTTGCTAAGGTATGTAAGCGACTGTCTAGTTTAGCAACCCACATACTGTACGTGACTGTTCAATACAACAACCCACGTATACAAGCCTCTATACACGACAGTGTAGCATAGCAACCCACGTACAGGAGAAAAAAATTTCAAAAAAGAAAAAAATATAAAGGTCTCTAAAACACTACTGCAAGTCCAAACCAAGACATAAAACCACACATTGAATGAAAGCAAAGACTCGGCAAGGATCTACAGGACTAACCCACAGTAGGCTGGACTCCCTAGCAGAGTCGCCAGTTTTGTTGTTCAGGATTAAGCACCCTTGTAACCTAGGGTCTGGGGTTACTAACTTACTCCTAACCTTGCAGACAATCAGCTTTAACAGAGAACAGAAAGGAAATAGGAAGAAAGTCTTGACTTACCCGATTACCGACGGTTGATCCAAGCTTGATCTTCTTCCGTTCCTCTTCTCTCCAAAGCTTCCAGGGATGCACCTCCTTCACCTATAACGAGAAAATTCTCCAAGTACTATCTTATGGATGTATATATAAGAGGTTAGATAAACAATATATCCAGTACATAATAAAAAATATTCATTAACCATGATACATGAAAGAGACTCAACACAATGTTGGAAGAAGAATTCTCTTTATTAACAATCAGTGAATGAGATAAGAGTACAACCCAGCTTCTGAGACAAGGACTCCTCTGCAACCAAAGGACTCTGAGTTCTGTTTCTCCAAGACTTCTGAAGATATACCACCAGCATAACTTTGCTCTCCCATCTTGATTGATTAATGCCCCCCCCAAGGCCTATATTTATACTTTGGGAAATAGAGTGGTTTTGAAGGTTGAGGAGGTTAAAACAGTTAGGATAGTTATTGATTAGGGCCCAACTAATCTCCATTAATCGTGTTTTATATTTTTAAGGCCGAATCAAGATGTACGCAACTATTGATATAGGCAACCCGCGTATGACACGTGAGTTTCTTAAAGGAAACTCTCGTACGCTAATGTACGCAGGTTGCAATGTAGATAGTCACGTACAGTACTCGAGTTGTCAATGGAAATAGTCGTGTACGTACACGAGTTGCAATGGAGATAGTTGCGTACGCAACTCAACACTTAGAAAAATAATATGACAAGTTGGTTCAAGGGTAAATGTATCCCAAGTCATGCCCATCTATAGTGTTTTGGCAAACTTCACTCCTAAGATGTCCTTTTGTGTACCAACATAAGGAATGTCGGCACTCGGATGGAGAAGTGCCATTTGGGTTGATAACACTTATTCTTATGGGGATTCTTGTTCATTTGGCACCATTGAGTCCATAGATATTTCCTAGCGATGGGTAGTGTAGAGTGGGTGCTTCATAAGGTACTAACCCTAGTAAACCTAAATATATTTTAAAGTTGTATGTACTATTGCAAGTAGTCTTGGGAAATGACATAGGAATGGAGAAGGTGGAATGCTAATCAAAACTAGTTGTTTTAGGAAGAATTATGGAAAAGATAACATCTGGATCCTCCTTGCACTTATGGTTTGAGTCCAATTGGATTCCTTTTATTGAATGTTCTCCCTAGTTTTATGTGCTAGTTCATGGATGGATTTGCTTGAAATATGTATGTGAGAAGGATGTGGGATTTGTTCTATTGAAATCATGACTTTGAGGCCCTTCTAGTTTGGTCTTGAAGGTTTGACATGCGAGCTTTGGTCCAATTTAGGAGCCATTGGTTATTCAACATAGGAGGGTCATGTTTCTTTCTTTTCCTTTGGAACCATGGTGAAAACAAACCATTGAGGATATTGCAAATTACTTAGGAAAATTTGTTTCTTTTGATGGAGAAACATGGCTCTAATAAGACACAAAAATGGCCAAAGTCCTCGTGGAAATGGACCTACAAAGAGATTTCCCAGATAATATTGATATTGATTGGTGCCCTTGATTCTTCTCTAAGAAATTATACTATTAGCCTATTCCCTTTAGGTGTGATACCTACCACAGGCTACGGCACCTTTGGTGTGAGAGAAAGATTCCCTCTTTTTCTTAGCATTGAAAAAATAATCATTGGACTAAATCATATACAAACAGAAAGGACTTGGATTCATTTCCGTAAGGTAAGAAGGTGAATAAATCGAAGATTCCTTCATCACTAGTAGATCCTATGGACATGCACTTTGACAGTTCAACTTTGGAGGATAGAAATCTAGATGAAGCTTCTCAAAACAGTCAAGAGGCCCAAGCTCCAAAGAAAGGTATGTTACTATTTTCTTCATGTCTACCTTCTCCCCAATTTCATTTTTGAAAATATGGTTTGGATCAGTGCTTATATATTTTAGACTATTTTTATTCCTCCCTTTCTTGTGTGACTTTAGCAGTTCTCCCCTCATAACCATCCTTAGATTTGAATAATTTTCTAGCTTGGCGGGAAGTGGTTATACATCTCAATATCTCTCCCTACTCCCTATTCAATCAACATACCATCTTAGGTGTTGCAAGAGGTCCATATTGGAGGATAAAGGAGAACTAAAGAGGTGATTGACCATGATCCCTCCCAATCCCATCCTAATTATAATAAATTCATATATCTATCAGTAGATCAATCAAAGGCGTTGAAAGAAATTCGTGAGAGTAAGAAAAAAACCATAAATGGGGCACTTAGAGAAAGCAACCCTAAGAAGGTGTCTAAATTATTGTTGTCTCCATTAATCTGAGAGAGTTTGGGGTTGTCTCATATTCGTTAACCCTCAAGAGAGTATTCTTAGTGTATAAGATATATAAAATTTAGTTTCAAGAAACTATGTATTTAGGTGCTAAGGTTGTGGGTGATTTATCTTCCTTCTTAGAAAAATGGAGATTTTCTCTATTGATTCGAAAGGTTAGTAAGGGGTATAATGCCAAAGTTGAATTCTAGAATTGATGCCATTGCTACTCATATTATTCTTGTAAGTATTGGCATGGAATTTATTTCTAAGGATGTCAAACATATTTTCAACTTTGTGGACCTATATGGTCCTTATGGGGATAAAACCTTGTTGGGATATGATCTCGACCCAACATGTTCTATCCGAAGACAACCTTATTTTTGGGGGGATCTAAATATAACTCTAAGTGGTAGACATGTTTGGGGAGATATTTATAGGGTTGATCCCATAGAAAACTACTTTTTCAACATGCTTGAGGTGTTATCTGCACTTGGAGAAATTTTAGAAAAGGAAATGATGGCATTTCAACGAGGACTGATAGATTCCTCATTGCTAGGAAATTTTTGGTAAGGTTGGTCATTACAAGTCCCATTTAAGATTAGGTGGATCCTCTATCACCTTCCCATTCCTTTTTAGTTACAGGATCCAACAAGAAGCCTCTTGATCCTTTCAAATTTAACCGTGCTTGGCTCAGTTCCAATTTTATTATCTCCCTAATTATGAGTAGTTGAAAGGCCTTTGATGCTAGTTTTGGAAAATCTGCAATGTTTTAGTTTTTGGCTATTCTTAAATTGGTCATGAAATTCTCAGCTAAGTGGGACAAAAAGAAAAACAAAGAATCTCATAAAGTGTTTTTATATGTGGAAAGTTAAATAGATTGTATATTTAACTCTAACTCCTTTAACATCTATTCTTGAATGAGGATCTCCTTTCACTGAGGCACCAAGAATAAAGGAAAACATATTTTATAAACAATTAGGAAACTAAGTTGAAACCAAAAAAATATGGATACTTGGAATGCTAAGGGAGATAAAAACACCAAGTTCTTTCACAACTACGCCGAATTCAGGAGAAGTACATACACAATCTGGGAAGTGAAATTAGTATATGGCACAGAGCTGAACTCCTTGAAGGATATTTCTAAGGCAAGTTTAGAGCAGTTTTAGTCACTTTGTAAATATTATACTAATATGAACATATAATTCATGATGAAGGTAATTATAACTTTCCCTATATGTTTTGATTAGGAATTGAATGCTACCCTGGCTATTGTAGTGGCAAGTGAAGAATTAAAGGCATCCCTTCACTCATTCAAAAAGGAAAGAAGCCTCAAACTGAATGGATGGATGATGGAGTTTTACTTAAGTTTTTTTTACTTTCTTGAGGAGGAACTCATAATTATTGGAAAGTATAGGCTCTCGGGAAAAGTATTGGGTACCTTGAATTCTACCTTGATTTCCCTTATCTCCCAAAATAATGCTTCCCTCTCCATTGAAGATAATAGGCCCATTTATCTATGTAATGTAGCATACAACATTATTGTTAAGTCATTGCCTCCATATTGAAGGGTGGATTTTCTAGTTTTATTTCACAAAAGCATTTTGGGTTTTCGTTTAATAGGAAGATCCATGATGTTGCATGGACAACCCAAGAAATCGTCCATTCCATAAAGGTTGGAAAATGATCTACGATAGTCACGAAAACTAACTTATCAAAGGCCTTTGACAAGGCCAATTGGCTCTACCTTTGATTGGTGCTCCTACAAATGGGGATGGATATTCATATTGTCAATTGGATCCTAGGGTGTGTATATTATGCCTCCTTTACAATGCTTGACAATGGCTCCCCCTCAAGGTTTTAAACTCCTTTTGGGATCTAAAGCAAGGTTTCTTTGTGTCCTCTTTCTTGTTCTTACTGTGACAAGGTCTTAGCCATTTAATTTTATATTCCAAGAGAGAAGGGACAATCAAAGGGCTAGGGTTGTTGGGTCCTCTTTCATCTCCCATTTTTCTTGTTGATGATATCTTATTATTTTTCCATGGCTCCTTGAGAGAGATATCTCACTAAAAAATACTTATGGATTCTCTTTGTGGAGCCATAGGAATGTAATCCAGGTTTAGAAACTCTTATATGCTATTTAATAGGATAGAAGCATATATGGAAATGAAATTCGCTCAAATATTTCCTTTGTCTTCAATTTCTTTTGATTATGGGATCAAATACCTAGTCTTCCATTTCAAGCCTAATGACTATAGACATATAGACTGGATGTGGTTGTAATTGAAGATAGAAGCCAGAGTTTACTGCCAGCGTAATAGATTATGTCAAGACATGGTAGGTTAGTGATGGTTAAGACAAGTCTTGAAAGTATCCATGTCTATTGGTTTTCATTTTCACATGTTCCTAAAGGAATTTTGGACAAAATCAGAAGAAAAAAAGTGTTATAGCTTTCTTTGGATAAACAAGAAGGTAAAAAGGCATCCCCTGCTAAAATAGTCCAAACTTTCTAGGGGTAAAGATTCAAGGGGTTGGGGTCTAAGAAAATCTATGTTTTTATCCAAGTCCTCACTGTAAAAATTCTTTGGAGGCTTATATTCATTAACATCTTGTGGAAAAAAGTTTCAACACAGAAATACATCAAGGAAAATCTATTGAAGACTGGTCCCAAAAACCTTCAATGGTGTTACAATATCCCTATTCTTAGATCCTAGGTAGCTTTGTTGTTTGGAAGAGGTGACTGAGTCAATTTAGGTGAGGGTCCTTGGATAATTTGTTCATGCCATTTTAAACAGTCTCCTCCCTTATTGGAGAATCTACACTCTAAGTTCTTTCCAATATTATTATTACTTCCAACAAATGAGGCATGATAGTTTTTTCTTCTAGGATTGGATCACATCTAAAAATTTAAATATCCATAGAATATTGGAGAAGAATGATCCCTACATATCCCAACTTAAGCATAGTGCAATTATTCTACATGACCAAAAGGATGAATTGTGATGGCCTAAATAAAAATCCCATGGAATCCTTACTACTAAGTTGGGTTATGAAGCATAGATGGAGAATATGCTTGAGGTAGACCTAAGACTTGGTAAAAATTGATGATAGTCACGAGGGATTCACCTTATTAACCAATATATTATCATGTTCATTCATAAAGGGGGATTTTTAAATTATGTAAAATAAGGTCAATATATTGTATGTATTGGGGGGTCAGAGAGTAGGGTGTGGGGGGTTTATAGGTATTGCGGGGTATAAAAGGGGGTATCTAGTAAAAATAGGGAATATCTCATAAAAATAGTTTTTTTAATTGGAAATATGTATTGGGAGGGGTATCAACAAAAGGATTTTGGTAGGTATTTATCGATATCTAGGGAAATTAGGGGTATTCTTTAATATCCCATGAATGAAGGTGCTATGGAATAGTTTCACTGAGTGAAGACCCCATGGTGATGGTACCTTATTTGGATATTGGGAATCCCATTAAAACCAAGCCCTTCTTGTGGCTATCCCTATATAATAAAGAAATCACCTAGGGAATTGCATTAAAAAGGAATTGGAATGGTCCCAAGATGTGTTTCCTTTGCAAAAACGACTATGAATAAATGGTTCACCTCTTTGTAAATTGCCTCTTTTCTTGATCTATATAGAGGGATGTTTCACCGCTAATTAACTACTCAATTAACTAGAATCAAGGAACTTTGTTGGACTCTTTCCATTCCAAACATTCTAAGAAAGATGTACTAGAGTGCATAGATCTACCTTGCTTCGTTTTGTAGGGTCTCTAGCTCTCTTGAAACAAGATGTTATTTCATGATATTTGCATATCTATCGCTCTTGTGGCTCACTCTATTAGATTTTCCTACATAAAAGGTTGGAATGCCACTTCTCCAAAAGTGCCCAGAGTTTTAAAACAACATGCAATAGATAGTTTCTTTGCTTGGGTTTTCTTTGATGGTGCCTATTAAGGAACCCCATGTAACTCTTAGGTGGGGGTTCTTATTCACATTTCTTCCTTGCATTATATTTCTATAAAATTTGGAGTGAGACCTACAACAATAGAGTTGAACTTCTCTCCTTGTGGATTCTCCTCAAAACAATTACAAACAAAGGGATAATATTGAACATATAAGTGTTGAGAGACTCCAAGCTACCTATTGATTGGGATAACAACAAAATCTATATTACTAATCTAGCTCTAGGTCATATTATATATAAAATCATACAGGTAAAGTCTCAGTTTGTATTTATCTCCTTTACTCACACCTACAAGGATTTAAAATCCAAAGTGGACTCCCTCTTAAAAGTTTCTCTCCTTTTGCAAAAGGGATTTTTAATATCTCAATTTAAGGGTGTTGACCTAATGTTTGAAAATTTTGCTACAATCCTATGAGGCTCTTTGGATCTAAGGTTGATGGTTGTATTTTATAGTCTTTATGAATTGGTATTTCTGTAATTTTAATCTATATATTTGGATGATTATAATTTTTCGATTTCTAGTATGTTTGAAATTATGGGAAACCATTTGAATCATGGTCTTTGTTATTGTGTAACTATGTTTATGGAGGCCTGTAAGTAGTTGTTTTTTAGAAAAGGACAGTGGATATTTTTTTAGTCTTGAACACTGGAAGCTTGTGAAGCTTAGGCAATTGATACTTTGATTTCTTACTAGAAATATCAAGTATAAATATTTTTTGCATAGAAAAAAACTATCTATCTATCTATCTATCTATCTATTTATACATACATATATGTATGTGTGTATGTATAAATGCATAGATATATATTAGATACATATATACATATATATGTATCCCCAAAGATTAAATCAATTGAGTGAATCATCTACCCAATATTTGTTGTCAACGGGGAGACCATAAATCATAGGTTCAAATTGCGTCAAGTCCCTCATGGTTACCAAGTGCTATTATGAATGGAGATCGAGCCACTCTCCATTTTTAAATTATGAGGAAGAGAGTGGAATCCCATAAGGTTTTACTTGGAAAAGTGTGTGTATTTGTGTATGTGTATTCCAAGGAAAACCTTGTGGGGACCTAAGGTATGCTTCCCCACATTCATGGATGGCATTTACAATAACCTCGTTGGTGTAAACTAGTGCACCTCACTTATGGGGATTCAAATTGGGCACATTTCAATTAGACAAATTCCCAACAATATTGGTGAAAACCTATTGAGTTAACTCATTAGACTATATATATAAGAAGCATATAAAACACAAGAGTATTGACGATAATTGCACTCCTAGGAATATATTGCACATGCAAATCTAAATGCATGGCAAAGACTTCTCCAATCCATATTAATATATAAAAGTTGATTTCAATGATACCTAAACACTTATAAAAGAAGATTAGAAATTAAATCCCTTACATAACATTCTACCCCCTTCTATAATGTATCATATTTAACAAAAGTGAAAAGATTCCTAGAATCTTTTGTATTCTGGGCATAACATTTCTCTCATAACTCAGAATTAGGTGAGTTGTGAACCATTAGAAAGGTATTGAAATTCTCTATAACTTTTATGTTTTGAATTGTATCTAATTCCTTACAGTTTGTCCAGGGAGGGAGTTTTAGTAACAAAGCATCTTTTAAAAGATGCATTTAAAAAAGCATCGTTTAAAAGATGCTTTATTACTAAAACACCTGCCCCGGAAAAATGGTAAGAAATTAGGAAAACCTCAAAACAGAAAAGTTGTATATAATTTCAATACCTTTCCAATGGTCCAAAGTACACCCAATTCTGAGTTACGAGCGAAATATTATGCCCAAAATACAAAAGATTCCTGGAATATTCTAGTCTTTTTATAAAAATGATACATTTTGGGAAAAATAAAACCTTATGTATTCATGATCAAAACTATAATTATAAATGAAAAATCTTGCTATCCCGTTCGGTTAAGGAGCAAGTATCATTAGAAAGACGACCCTGGTTCAAACCCCTTAAGGTTGAGCTAGTTGGAAGGAGACACCCAAAAATCTAGCCATGTTAAGGGTTGGTGTGGCCCAGGACGGGTGTGATCCCCGGGTGATTTTGACGGCTTAGATGCCCCTTGGTTACAGTTTTCTTAGCCAATGGTGGAAATGCATTGGCCTCAAGTGACGAGCATTTCTTAACAAACAAAAAAATCTATCATTATAAATAATTAAACACTTATTTATATAATAAATTCTAAAATGTATAATATTATTTATATCGTTAATCATCATATATAATATTATAAAACACCCTTTTACCTATTATTTCTTAATATAACTTTTATTATATTACTCAACAAAATTATCATTACAAAACAATACACCATTAAATGCTACTATCAGCATAGTTCACATAACACATTGAGCAAAGAAAGATGTTTAAAAATAAATTGTAGTTTGAGTGACCCTATTTAGTGTTTGCCATTTTCTTCTTAAAGAGCATGATAAATATGAGTGCCAATTTTCGTGCATAATTGAATTATCACTAATCCTTTAAACAAATCTTTATTGACACTCAATATATCTAATCCTTTAAACAAATCTTTATCTTCGAAGCTTCGTCATCCACTCCTTCAAGTGATTAGGAGGCATAAGGGAAGTAATAAGAAGCATGTGAAACTATAAGGAAGTAGTAGAGCATGTGAAACTATAAGGAAGTAGTAGAAGGTAGGTGTGAGCATAGGAAAATTTGACCAAATTTGGAATCAAATTTATGAGTTAATTATTTAAATTAAATATATTTATATTTTTTATATTTATAATAATGAATCTCATGAAGGAAAATCAAATTGTATATATTTGTTGATTTTTTTAATAATTTTAATAAAATAAGTAATATCTTAAATTTAAATATTTTGTAAAAGTTATGGCTTTTATAGAACACAAGGATAAACCTTAATATACAAATATTATTAAGTAAACAATTAATATGGGTGAGTGATCTCCATCTTAATATTATATATAATGTATTTAAAATAAAGTTTAGATATTAAATTTAAATGTTGTTATATATCTAAAAATGTTTTGTTAATTGGATTAATGGAGATTGTTGAGAGGATAAAGTGTTATCTTATCCATTTGTATTTTAAAGTTCATATATATATATTTTTTATGTTTCAAGCTGAAAGGGTTTGTGTGAGAATTTGCTTCTCAATTAGATCTAGGAGCTAGAACAATATTCACACTCAAAGTGTTTGACATATGTGCAAGAGAATCAACAAAGAGAGAGAAAATAGCTGGAATAACACATGTGAATGGTACTAATTGTTGATCATATTATTATCATCTTTTAGATGTTATAGTATACATTTATATTACATTGAACAAAATTCGTGAGGCTCTGGAAGCCAATTGGATATGAAAATGTGTCAAGGTGAGATTTGACCTCAATCCCCCCTAGGTGGACCAATGGGGCTCCAAATCAGCCCACGCAGTCACGAACCAAGGTGTGAATGTTGGTGAAGTGTCTCGAGGCATTAAAAACTCCAAGGCATGCGTGGATGAGAAGATAGAGGTGAATGGGAGGCTCAAGTTGGAAATAAATGCTCCTAAAAGAGCCAAAATAGGAAAAAGACACCACTAGCGCCCTTAGTCAAACCTGGATCCCCCAAATCAAGGAGGTAGCACCCCAAGGCATTAATGAGGGTGCACATGGGATGGGTTGACCAAACTGGAGCATTGTTGTAGGTGTGAACAGGCCAAAATAACCAGATATCTTCCAGTATCAGTTCTCCTAAGTCTAAACCATAGGATATCATTGCATGTGGGAAAATAAAGTTAGCATAAGGTAAAAACTATGTACTAAGGATGTATTACTACTCCTATACCCCCCCTTAATCTATACTTGGTACAATTTAATCAAAAATATTTATCAAGCCCTTGGAAACTAAGGCACAAGTCACCTTTTACAACAATGTTTATTAATCCATGTAACCGAGGTAAGGAAGAAAACATCATGGGACAAAACCTCCCCTAAAAAATGGATATGACAAATATCAAAATGTCTTCAGCAAGTCCTCTTCTTCACTTGAATGAGCTGAAAGAACAACTTCTTGGTGATGGACTTGGTGAAGATGTTGTGGATGCCAAGATCATGCATCAATGCATCAAAGTGCTATGAACAAAGATCATGTGGAGAGGCCCTTTAATGGTAACCATTTAATGATGGAGGGGCATCACAAAAATGTATTTTGTTGCAAGCATACTCTGATCTAATAGCATAATCAACCATGGAAAAGATATATTTGCAAACTCTTTACTAAATAACATCAAAAGATTCAACAAAATCTGCATTATGTGTAGCTGCCATATCATGAATAAAACCATGAATCTTTCTCCCAATTTGATGACGCACCTTCATAACTCTATAACAAAGATAATGAGGCTCTGAAATATCAAAATCCATGTCATACACAATAGAAAATATCATAGGTATGGTATCTCCATGAGTGAATGGATCCATAGGAAGAGAAGAGTGAGCAACTAGATCAAAATTGCAATTGAGCGAACTTGGAAGGTCTGGAGACTTGAGATTTGAACCATGGGTGGTTAAAGAAATTCTAGACATATGGAATAGCAGTCCCATGAAGGACAATTATATGTCTGTCCATCCAATGAAAGACATACAAGACATAACAACAACATATGCAAGAGACATAGCATTGGAAACTAGACAATTTTCTAAATTTCCAACTAGTGAACTTGAGGGTTGTTGGGTCTTTTGGTCATGAGATTGTAATAACCCAAAAATTCATAAAAATTTAAAAATTTTCATGTAACATAAAATGTTCAAATATGTCACTGCCTAAGAACCAATAACTACTAGCGGTGAAAGAACCTTTATAGTCTATCTTTAAAGGTACGTATAGTCTATCTTTCTATAATAATAATCATTTTTTCGTTTAAACTATACCCTGTACTTAAAATTTCAATTAAATTCTCTATTACATTGGCTTGCAATTTCCGATAATTTTCATCGAGTCTTATTCCTTCTTCTAGTTGTTCTTCTAAATCTGTTTTGTAGGTGTTGATTGCTGCTACAAAACTTAGTTTTGCATTCCTACTTAAAGCATCAGCAACCTTATTTTCTTTGCCCTTAATATGTTGGATTTCAAAATCATACTTGCTAAGGAAAGCTAGCCACCTAGCTTTCCTAGTGTTTAAGTTAGGTTGATCCAACAGATATTTTAACCCTTTATTATCTGTCATTAATATAAACTTTCTTTCGATTAAATGATGATGCCACATTTTTAAGGCATGTATGACAGCAGCCAGTTCTAATTCATAGGTCGCATAATTTTTCTCATGAATCTTCAGCTTCCTAGACTCATAAGCAATGACGTATCCTTCCTGAGTTAAAACTCCACCTAAACCATCATTGCATGCCTCCGTACATACTATAAAATCTTTATTAGGGTCAGCAATTCTTAAAATTAGTGCAGTGGTTAATAATGTTTTTAACTTTTTAAAACTATCTTCACAATTTTGACTCCTCTCAAATTTATTCCCTTTCTTCTGTAAAGAAGTTATGGGATTTGCAATTCTTGAGAACCCTTCGATAATAGCCAGTAATCCCCATGAATGATCGTACATCAGTTACGTCTTTTGGGACTGGCCATTCTTCGATTGCCTTTATATTTTTGGGATCAACATAAATTGCTTCTTTAGTCACTACATGACCCAGATACTATATTTTATCCTTAAAGAAATCACATTTACTAAATTTTGCATAGAGTTGATGTTCTCGTAAATCTTGTAAAACAATTTTTAAATGCTCTTTATGTTCTTCATCAGACTTTGATAAATTAAGATCTCTTCAATGAATATGACCACAAATATATCAAGGTATTTATGCATTACATTATTCATCACACACGTGAAGATAGCCGGGGCATTAGTAAGCCCAAATGGCATAAAAGCAAACTCGTAGTGACCAAACTTGGTCCTAAAAGTTGTTTTAAAGATGTCTTCATCTTTGATTCGGACCTGGTGGTAACCAGATCATAAATCAATCTTCGAGAAAACAATATCTCCACATAGCTGATCAAACAGATCATCAATGCGGGGTAAGGGATATCTGTTTTTTATAGTCATTTTATTTAGTTAACGGTAATCTATACATAATCGTAGAGTTATGTCCTTCTTCTTAACAAAAATAACAGGTGCTCCCCAGGGAGACACGCTGGGTCTGATATAATTTTTATCAATAAGTTATTTTAACTGTGATTTTAATTCATTTACTTCCAATATATTCATCCGATAAGGGGATTTTGAGCTGGGAACTGTACCAGGTACCAGCTCAATAGTGAAGTCTAACTCCCGCTTCGGAGGTAGTCCCAGAATTTCTTCTGGAAATACGTCCGAATACTCCCTCAAGATCGGACTGTCTTCTAGTTTTAATTTATCTTTGTTATTAGTATTTTCTTCATTAATTATTGTTACAGCAAAGGATTTACAACCCTTCCGAACAGCTCTCTTAAGTTGCAAAGCAAAGATCTGTCTTATAGTTGTTTTCCTAGAGATTCCTTTTACATTTACTATTTCTCCATCGTTATTTATGCAAGCAAAGGTTTTATCAAAATAGTTTAGGACTACCCTATGATGTTCTAACCAATCCATACCAGTTAACATATCATAAGAACCTAAAGGTAATACATTAATCTTAACAAAGGTTTCAAACTGATCCATTTTTACAATACAATTCTTAACAAAGCTAATCACCTTTCTTTTTGCGCCAATAGCTAGCTGGACTAACCAAGACTTTGCAAACTTTTCTATTGATAACTTGCATTTTTCTACTATATTAAGAGGAATATAACTTAATCTAGCCCCCCTGGATCAATTAAAATAGATATAGGTATTTGATTCAGCTTACCTTCCACTTCCACCATGAAAGTTTGATAATTCGCTTGCCTATTCTCCAGTGCTGCATTGATCCTGGGCATTGTCCTTGCTATATCATCGACAATCATCTCCTCCTGTATCATATGTATGTTGCTAACAGTCTTCTTCCGATTGGGGCAAGCTGATGCATAATGAGGACCATTACATTCCCAGCACTTTACTGGTTCCTTTCATTCAAAATTCTTGGTATAGTTACTGTGATTGTTAACAGATTCTTTATTTCTTTGACCATTTGGGTTTATCTGTGAATTACCTTTGTTCCCTTGGAAATTTTTATTAGGAAAATTTTGTGTGTTATTATTCTTAAAATTTCAGTTAGGTACAAAACCTTTCTTCCTCTATTCAAAATTATTAGTTCTTTTAGCCTTACAGTTTGTCATACTTTCCTTTTTGCGATTCTGTTCATAACTAAATTCACCTTTCTCATTGCTTCTTCTAAAGTTTTTGGATTGTCATATTAAATTCTGTCTTTTATATGAAAGGGTAAGCAACTTAGAAACCGTTGTACCTTAGGCTTCTCATCCACAATGTAAGGCACATATCTAAGCAGACTTACAAATTTATTGTTTGGCTCTTTCATGTTCATTGTTCCCAGTTTTAATTCATAAAATTCCTTAGCCCAATCCTCGTAGTATTGTTCAGACAAAAATTTCTTCTTAAAATATTTTTTAAACGTTCTCCAGTTAATGTTCTTCTCCCTAATGCCTTTTACTCTTTTTAGGTCCTGCCACTAAATATTTTCCTTCCCAGTGAGGTTGTAAATAACCATTATGGCTTTCAGTTGATTAGAATAATTATAAATTTGAAAATATTTCTTCCTCCCAGATAGCCATGATTCAGCTTCTTCCCCCTTCTCAGTTTCACCATTAAAGGTTGGTAGCTTTATTTTCTTAAATTTTCCAGAGATTTCTTCGTAAGGTTTAAATTTTCTCTTTCTCGTATGATGATTATCTTCGCTACTATCACTAGTATATTTATAATTCTTTTTATGTGGATCGCCATAAACCTCAAAAGATGAGATACTTTCGATTTTAAACTGTTTAGACTTTTTATTTTTATGTTAATAAAGCATATCTTCAGACTCTGTTCGTTTATCTTTTTCCTCATTCTGAAATCTTTCCATTAAAATATGATTCAGCTCCTCCTGAGCTCTCAGAATTCTCTCATTTTCCTTTTTGACTGCTTCCATCTCTATTCTTAGTTCCTTGATTGTTTGTAATAATTTAGAAGAGTTATTAGTTATTTCTTCTTGTATGGGTTCTCTTTTAGAATTACTTTGTTCAGTAAATGAGGACTCCTCATCTGCATATTCTTCCAATCTTTTCATACCTGCAGTTAACTCATAAAACTTATTTGGGAGTATATTTCAAAAGAAAAGTAAAAATCAGTATGCATGTTTTAATTTCACTGTTTATTTATGCAAGTTGAGCCACAGTCAGGCCTAGTGTCTGAACCTTGTGCTCTGATACCACATGTAATAACCCAAAAATTCATAAAAATTTAAATTTTTTTATGTAACATAAAATGTTCAAAGATGTTACTGCCTAAGAACCAATAACTACTAGCAGTTACTCAAACAATAGTATTTAGAATTGAGCATTATAATTCTTTAGTTCTATATAATTTATTTGTTTCTCTTTGAAGTACTATGTTACGGATGTTCAATTCAGCAGTTTATGTTTTAAAAAGGACAAGAAAGAAAATTACATCTAAACCTGATACTAAGTGTGTTTTTACTATCTTCTGACAAGTAGGAAAGAACCTTAGTTGAGATCGGGGCCTACTCAGCTTACAGCTAACGCAGTGAAGTGATGCTTCTTTTACAGGTTCTATATAGGTAAGCAGTTTTGTTACCAGTAATTCCAGATTGAGAATATCACTCAACTAGCATAGGATAAAATGCTAGTTAAATTGTTTGTTTTGCAGCTTTACCCCGTAAGAGGTATTGTTGGTATTTCTATTATTAGAAACCTGCATAAATGTTTGTAAAAACACTATTGTAAAATAATGGGTTTAGTTCAGTTATGCTTACTTCCACAGTACTTGTCCACTACTTTCTTTTTTTTGTTTTTAGTTATAGACCTGTATTTTATTTTAGATGATGCATCTTATGGACAAATCTACTTCTGCCAGTAAGAGCACAGTAACCTAAGAAGTCTATAAACTAAAAGATATGTTAAACATACTTGTAACCAAAACTACATATTTATCGCTAGTGCTTGGTATTAAGTATTGTTTATATTTAATCAAGTTCTTTCCAAAACTTTAATTATTCTATTCTAATGATTATCCTTAATCAAGTAGTTGTATATAATTTTCTTGTATATGAAATCTCATTTTATATGAGTTTTTTGTTGACAATGCATATATTTATAATTTTAAATCCATGATTATACTAAGTCCTAGCTCAAGGATCTCTATGGTTACGTATTTCTATATAATGTTGGTTCATCCTCCATTGTTTGTATCTTATTAATACCAATAGTAAACATTATGTAAAATGAGGAGAACATAGATATGCAAAATTTAAAGTTAAAGTTATGCATAAGACCCTAGTGTAAATGAATACCTATCAAACACAAAGTCTTTGGTTTATAAAATAAACAAAGACAAAAAAATGAGGATAATGATACCAAGCAATAATACCCAAAGGTTTTGAATTTTAAACAATGATAATTTGGTGGACACGTGGTTGGTGTTCAATGATTAGGTTTTGTTGACTCTGAGGTGCCATATAAAACTTGTTCCAAACCCTAAAAAATCACATTTTGTTTGTCTTTGCTGCGGGGTGGTCGAGCTGTGAGTTCATGGCCACCAGGCTTGTTGCCAATCCTCTAATCGTTTGCACATAGGCCTTCCGTAAGTCATCAATTTCCTCTGCAAGTTTAGTTTTTACACTACCATTGTTTTCTTCTGTGTAGGAGCTTTCCATCCCCATTACCATAACATTGTAGATGCTTCTCTTCGTCATTACCTAGCCTCTGCAAGTTTGTCCTTCAAGCTTTGGTGCTGTAAAAGTGAGCATGGTGCTTGCTGCTGTCGTAGGGTGGTTTTGACTATCGAATAGAGTGTTGTAAGGTTTATCTGTCCTCACCGTCGTTTTCACTATGTGATTTTGTACTCTGTGAGTGCTTTTAACCTCACACAGTGTGCACACAGTGTGAAAAGAGTTGCTTGAAAGAGTGTGTTGGGTCTTTGCTTTACTTCTTGTTTCCTATCGTGGGTTTGATCCCTACCTCATCATGGCTTGGGACTTCACAATTGAACCCTGCAAATTGTATTTTCTTTTGATAGTGCTCCGAAGGAGGCTCAGGTTGGCTCTCCACATCAAGGCAGCTGTGCAAGCTCCCTTAGGCAAGAATCGAATTTTTTAAAAACTCTTCTGCACTTTAGAAAATGAAGTTTCCCCGCCTCCCTCTAAACAATGTCATCGGGCTTAGGAAGCTATGTCTACATGTGTTGCAGAGGCTACAACTACTTTAGTGGAGCCAGTGCCAACTGGTGTGACTGGACAGGATGATGCATACAAGATTTCTGCAGATGAAAAATCTTATACTAAATGCTTTGATAATGACAAGAAGTCAGTTAAGGGAAATGAGGAATGTGTCAAAGTAGACACATTGATCCAAACAGAAGAAATTGAAACTGGAGTTAGTAAGAAACCTGTGGTGTCTTCAGATCCATATCAATCCTTTATAAGGATTTCTAAATTAAGGTGCATGCACGGTATGCTTCCCAAACAGTTTCCACATTTGGCTACATAAATGTCTCTCTGTAATTGTATATTGGATCATACAGGCATTGTGAATTAACACTTGGTCCTACTGGATACAACCCTCCAAGAATCTTTCTTATAAATATAAAAGTTCTCACCAAATCCAACAAAAGGCAGGGAAACTATCTTTTCCTATAGTAAATCCTGAACTCTCAGTTGAATGGTCATTAGTTCATAATCCATGGAACATGTTACTAAATCCAAGTTATTGTTTTAACGGTTGTTCAGATCCTCAGTAGAAGGGTAACAATCTCATAATCCACAGACCATATAACTAAATCCAATATGGCTAACATCAGCAAGCCTGGAGCATTAAGTTTGCAAGATTCACCAAGTAAAGAAACCTCAACATATGAAATCTCAAAAGAAACTGATTCATATATTAAAAAGATAAACTACAAACCGGGTGCACTAAGTATTTTTCATAATCAAATCTCCCGTTTCCATACATTCACTTTTATTGCAATTACTTGGAAGGTAAAAATCAATATGATCCAGAAAACATCTTAATAAAATACTGGTAGTGATAGAGATTTTGGAAATTACAAATATATATTATTCACAACATGCTCTCAATGGACATAAGCAAATAATAACACCTTCTCTAAGGATGCAAGCCAATCAACAGTGAAAGCATCTTCTTGCACAACTCCACAATCAAGCAAAACCTGCAACTCACTGCATCTTCAATTAGTAGGGTGCCTATGCCTAAGAAAAATATGAAAAGCAGAAAGTAATAATTTAACCAACTTGTAAAAATGGTCAAAATTTTGCCCAGGATATGGTCCAAATGGTGGTATTCTTACAAACTGTCCAGCTATCTTAAATTCTGTGGACCTGCACTCAACAGTTATAATAAGCTACCTTAAATTTATAGAAGTTGTGAAACAAGCTCACACAATGACTATTAGATTAATCTTGTGTGTTACTATCATAATTTGCACCAACATTCATAAGCATGGATCTTAAGGATGGGAAATGAATAGTAATATCTAATGTACAACCTTATTACCATAAGAATGTTTTTGGCATTTTCCAGTGGCATTCTGACATCTATGGAATACATTTTGACTTTGATGACTTAATGAGAAATATGGTTCTGACTCCTGAGTATTGACAACTTGTCCTATGACTATCATCAATATCATGAGTTATCTATGTGTCTTATAATCTCATTGCGATTACTGATTTGTAAATGTGTAATTACTAATGTTAAATGTGCATTGATTCTGATTTCTATTGAATATTTGTAAAAATTTGGATCTAAATGTCTATATTTTTAATATATATAATTTTTAATATATATATAACTTGTCCTGTCAAATAGTTGCTTCTTGCTCATATTCAGTGGAAGCATTTTGACCAAAGAAAAAGATAAGGTGGAGTGAAGCCTCTCTCAAGAGAGCAATGCTAGCTGTAAAAATAGACTGATGACAAATTTGCCTTGAAGCAACACTAGCTTTAGGATGAATTCGATCTCTCCAAGGGCTGAAAATGGATGCCAAAAACATTGATATTGTTGGTGTAAAAATAGATTGATTTTTGGTCCCCATAAAGCTAGCATTGTTCTCTCCAAAGAGCATTGCTAACTTTAGAAATAGGCTGATTATAGATTTGTCTTGAAGCAACAGTGGTTTTAGAGTGAATTTGATCTCTCCTAGTGCTGAAAATGGATGCAAAAAAAATGCTATTGTTGGTGTAAAACTAGATTGGTTTTTTCTCTCCATAATAATGCTGGTGTTTTTTGGTTTCATGATGATTTTATGCTATCTTTATCCTCTACTTTCTCCTCAAAAGTAGTGCTTTGATTCCTGATTTGAAAGTGCTTTTCTTTGTTTTTAAAACTCTACTTTTTTCTTAGTCTCAACACTGAATTTAGCGTTTAATCTATGCCAAGTTTATCTGATTTATAGGCCCCAATTTTCTCCTAATTAGCATCATTGCTTTTGTTGAATTTAGTCTACTGATAGGCTACATACTCTTTCAAGAAAAGCGTCGTAGTCCTGCTTATGGAAACAATGACTTGGCTGCTACATGCAACATTATTCTTGATGGAAGAAAAGTTGATCAGGGCCTCCACAAAGAACTTTTGCTGCTATATTGATCCTTCATAAATCTGCTGATTAGTCTCCCCAGGAGAGCACAACTCTTGAAGATGCTTTTGTGCTTTGTGATGTGTATATATACAACCAAAATCAATCAAATCACAACCAAAAAGTTCAATATACTACCAAAATGGATCCAAATTGTATAATAGTTAGAAAATTCCCTCTTCAATTGATAAAAAAATCCACACATGAAAGATGTGATTTTTCATTTTTGCTTCTCTTAGTTCTTTATCGAACGAATTGCACAAAGTATCTCAAGTGGAGACATGCATGACAGAAAAGGCCAAAATTTCTCTGTATTTCATACCAAAGGAATTTGACATAGTGAAGCCAGAGTTCAAAATCAATAACAGATGGAAATAGAAGCATATTCCAGTATTTGTCAAAATCAAACTTCTTGCTCAAAATTTCTTTGTTTTCCAATCATAAGAACCAGCTTTTGGACAATTTTGTACTTACTGACGATATACAAATCCTAGAAAGTTAAAAAATGCTTCCAGTATGTCAAGCATCTTTGTCATTTGTGAGAAGAGTAGCACACGATGTCCACCTTGTTTCAATCGTGGAAGCAGCTGCATCCACAACATGCTAAAATGATGAGATATAGAGAGAAAATACAAGACTTGAGGGTTTAAAATATGCAGGCCTTGTAGATTCCTAAAATTCATAATAATGAAATGAATATATGCACTTCATTTAAAAAAGCAATCTAACCATCTGCTCTCAAGATTAAGAAACTTAGGAAAAGTAGTATATTATCATAAGCCAATGTGAGGAATACAACAGTATATTGGCCCATGGGTTAAAGCAATTTGTAATGAGTAAATTAGATGAAAAGTTGTAAATGGAAGATCACAAATTCAAATCCTCCATAAGTGCTTACTTACCAAAAAAAATACACCATTATGCTGACTAATAAATGTAACCATGAATAAACTTTTTGCCATACTCTCTGATACACATAATTCATCATTTAAAAAAAATGGACAGCAAATTTAGCATTCGACCTGGGAATTAACATAAACAAACATGCATTGTATGACCTTTCTTTTTCTACAAATTTTACAGGCAAGGATTGATGGGTATCTTTATATCAATGAAAATCAAGACTGGTGTATGTTCCTGCAGGAAAGCTCTTTAAGAAAGCATGAAAATTTACCTGACATCCCTATCCATGGAAGAAATTAAATTAGTGTCACAAACAGAATTCCAAAGATAACAGTAATATGAGCACGTAGGGTGGAAAATTTATTTACAGTAACAAATAAACTCATATACAAAAAAAATTGGATAGATCATAATGATTGGGGAGTGTTCCGAAAGCTTTTCACTATCTTCACTATGCTCATTAAGCATCATAACTATAGGTTCAAATGTTTGTACAACTAGATATTTTGCGGTAGTGTCATCATTGAGTATCAGCAATTTGTCTTTCAATCTAAAAATACTTATAGTGGCCTAAGACTGGTTTTTTCAGCATCATATTCCCCATAACCACCAACATCACTCACAACAAAAGGGACCACCATCTTAGCCCTTGAAAGGAAGCACTTGTAAAGGCCAAGATGGACTTTATATGCCTCTGATGGAGGAAAATCATAAAATATAACAATACCGACTACATTTATCACTAAAATTAAAATACAAGGCCATGATGAATACAGAACTGCCCATTCAGTTCACTAGTTCCACTCATTTCACTACTAAACATGGGAAATGATCTGTTGTAGAAATTCAAAGGTGCAGATACAAGCACAAATCTGGTATGTAAGTGGAAAGGCATGGATATAATCATAACTTTGTAGCACAGAATTGACCTTTCTCTGTCTTCACGATATATTATGAAAATTTTATTGAATCCTCTTTACCCTTTTCAAACATGGAATATAAACATAACATAAAGATGCATCCACATAGTTACTTGGCTGTGAAAAAAATTAAATTGATGAATGTCATTTTAAAAAAATTATGTTTAATTTGATGACAGAGACAAGAAGAAAATATTGAAAATAGAGAAAAATGCAACCAACAGGTAGAGCAATTAAGCAGAAAATGGCATACCTGGTGTCTTTCTAATGTTCTAAATAGGGATAATTGAAGCAATCATCCATTTTTTAATACATTGGATTTGGTATCATTATAATTTGCACCAAATGCACCATGTTTCACAGACTCAACAACCTTTGCCCAGGAATGCGGCTCTCAAAATCTCCTGCAACTAAGGAAACCCAATGACTTTCATAACACACCAAACACATAAAACACTAACAAAGATCACTTACGGAACAGGTCTAGAAATCTAAAAGACACTGAGTAAGCATGCTCAACAACATTGGACAAATGATCACGCAATTTGTCTTCTCTTGTCTGACATCGTTCTACTGGGTATATCTATATTCTATCATAGGCTACAACTAGTTATTTGCATAGGCTACAACTAGTTGTTTGCCGAGCCAACCAATAGCCCTGTGGTTTTTATAACAAAAATGCTCGATTGGGTCGAATCTCAAATAGTTCTCACTGCCTCAATATTGTAGCAGAGCACATGTTTGAATCTAGGTCGGAGTTCAAGTTTAACCAAGTGGGTATCGAGATTAAGGCCTCAAAGGGATCTGTAGGGCTCTGCAGGTTTGGGTTTTTATAACAACAATGCTCGATTGGGCCGAATCTCAAATAGGTCTCACGGCCTCAATATTGTAGTAGAGCACAGGTTTGAATCTAGGTTGGAGTTCAAGTTTAATCAAGTGGGTATCGAGATTAAGGCCTCAAAGGGATCTGCAGGTTTGGGAAAGCTCAGGATTTTGGACTTCGCACATGGATTTGCCGTGAAGATCACAACTTCAGTGACTATGTTTCTTTTTTATTCGACTTTTGCTGGAAAAATATGGGTCATGGTAGCCAATCTCAAGCACTAGAATGGAACTTCCAAATTGAAGGGTGAGGGGAATGGGGTTTGACCCCTTGAGCTTATTGTTAAGGGAAAGAAAAATAAAATATCCATCTACAATAGGTGAAAAATTTAGCTTTCAAATAATGGAGGAAGAGTTGGGGATTTGAAACAGATAAATTAGGGGCTGAGTTCTTAGAATATTATGCCAATGAGCATCAACAGAGACACCAAAACCAGGAAAATGAAAGGAGAAATAAGCATCAATGGAGAGACCAAAACCAAAAAGGGAAATGGGAAATTGTTTCAGAATACCTGAATTTTACTCAGCAACCCAAGCAGCCCAGCCTTTTAAATGCATCACCCGCTTTTCTTCAATTTCCTCAAGCTTACACGACCCGAATTCTGTATCTCTGCTCCACATGCCCAAACCTTAGTCACATGCCCAAACCCTAGTTATCATTTCCCAGCATTTACATTTTCTCCCCTGCCCGCAATTACCTTTTCCCAGCATTAGTTATTACCTTTTCCGGGTATTAACTTTTAGTCAAAAATATTGATAAAAAAATAAAATAAAATGAAGAAACATAATTTAAGACGAAATTATAATTTGGTCTTAAACTAATGTCTCAAAACGCCCCACCGTGTAGTAGTGATGATAGTGCTATAACCTCCTTTAATCATACAGTGAGATCCTCCAAAACCTCCATAAGCATCATCCTGATTCCAGTAAGGGAGTGAAACCCGACTAAGTTTTGCTACACAGCCATACTCCAAATTAGCAAAATTCCAATCCATTACCTGTCGCTCAAGTGGACTGAGGCTACGTTGCTCCATGCTAGAATTGTCCAATAAATTTAGTTTATCAGGTTGAGATTCCATGTTAATCTCATTTTCCATACCTTAGACATCCCCCTTGTATTTTTTATTACATTCTCATAGCAAACTTCCCATGGAAAAGCTAAAACTTCAAGACAGAAAATACTGCTTCGATCTTCAAGACAGAAAATTCTGATCTGTCCTTCAAAAACCCTAAGTAATTACTTTTGTATTTGAACTTTGAACACAAAAATGAGTCTGTGTTTATTTCGGCAATTGTCTATCGTTGCATATATTATATATAATGTTTGTTTCCATCAATTGTCTACTGTTGCATATATAATGTATAGAGCCCAGACATGTTGGTTTATGCTACCATTTGAAATTAGTTACCAGGATCATTGCTATTTGAAACTACACATAGACTATGTATCTTCAAGTGTCATAATTAATGAGTGTAGTAATGAATAGGTATTGTTGTATGCATTGTAGTATAATTAATGATATATAGTTGGATTTGAGATGATGCCTTAAATGAAAAAGGTATATAATTAAGGATATATTTCTTTTATTATTCCACACCTCTGGAATCATAATGGTTGCAGATGGAATATATATATTACACTGTACATCCCTTGAACATCCAATTCCTACATTGTTAAAAGCAGGGTTGTTCGGTGCCAGCACTGTAGGATTTTGAAATGTATATTTTGGCATTTACTCTTATCAACCATTTTAATGAACATAGGTGACTATCAGGGAGAATTTTAATGTTACATACACCAGCCTAGATCCAAATCCTAGGCTCTATCAAGCGTTGAGAGGGATCAAATCTCTCGAGGTGCAAACCTCTTCTCAGGTGTACTCAAGAGGTTTGCACCTCTGGAGATTTGCTCCACAACATTGCCTGCTTCTGCATATGCTTGCTGACCTTGGCTTGACTTCTTTGATATTATCATAGCCATAGCTTGACTCTTGTATTTTTTCCGTATTTGATTTTTTTGTTATGTATTTTTTCCGTATAGAATCATATTTGAATCAGTATCTGTACTCGAATTGTGCTACTATGTTGAAAACCTATATGATATGGACCAGTAAGCTAAAAGGTTTTGTATTTTTTTTTGTGATATTTGTCTGTAATTTCAACAATTTAAGTGGGATTTTGACTAAAAAAATTGCTAGAAAATAAATACAAGTTGTCTATCATTTGAGTAATTTGAATACACATGTAATTTCAATAATTTAAGCAAGATTTTGACTAAAAAATTGCCAGAAAATAAATGCAAGTTGTATATATTTAACTTACACATGACCTAAAAAAAAGCTAAATTTAGATAATAAGTAGTCAGACCATGGCATGGACTTTCATTAAAAAAAATGTTGCTGCACATAATTTTGTGTTCTGGTGGAGTTGAATTTTTTACTCCAAACACTACTACATTTCGATCCAAAATCCGACGGTTTTTTCCGACGGCGCGTGGATTTTTTCTTTTAACCGTGCCAAAAATCAGAAAGATAATTTTTTTTTTAAAATGGTGGGGATAAGCGTCGCTTAAGCGACACCTAGGCTTTCAAGCGTCGCTTAAGCGATGGATATCCTCCTAAGCGTCGCTTAAGCGACGGCGCTTAAAATGCTCAATCATTTAATAATTTGTCGTAATTGGTTAATTATTTAAAATGGAAAGCGACGCTTAAGACATTATCCCACACACATTAAAATGGAAAGCCTAGGTTCATTTTTCATATAAATAGATGTACGGCTAGGTTCATTATCTCACACACTGAGTCTCGCACTTATCTCTTGGACAAGAAGTGCAAAATTCCTAAGGGTTTTTTTTTGGCGTTGCTGTTTTGTGGGGATCTTCCCACTTGGTTTTGGATTTTGGCGTTGCTCTTTTGTGGGGATCTTCCCACTTGGTCTTGGATTTTGGCCTTGCTCTTTTGTGGGGATCTTCCCACTTGGTCTTGGATTTTTGTCAGCTTTCTCTTTGGATTTGGTTCTAACCCTTGTGGAAAAGAAGACTCATCATATACTTGGGTTTTCTCGTACTTTGTTCTTAGGGTTTGAGTAATAAAATGCCACGTAACAATGATGTTACAGGTCATCAAGATCTGGCAGAACAAAATCGACAATTGCTTGCTAGGTTGTGGGAGGGAGTGGAAACAAGGGGTGATGGAAAATGTTATTGTCCTTGCAGTCAATGTAGGGGCTTTAATACGAGAAGGTTACTGATCAAAACAACTAAAAGACATTGTAGAGAACATGGACATGTTGAGGGGGGGCATGAATATCATCCATTGGTAAGTCAATATAATTCATGATTATATATCATTCTGTCTTTATATTGAGAGTTTTTGTAATTGTATATTGTATCATTTTTATTTTGGTTACTTAATCGACATGACTAACGTTTATTGTTTGATGTTTTAATTGTAATTATAAATCAAGGGCCTCCTAGGGCTGTTCCGAACATGGAGAATGTGGTAATTACGCAGGAACAACTACTGCAGGAGGAACGTCAATATGCAGGTCTTGTGAATACTGATCATGATCAAGTTAATGATGACATGGAATTAGATGATGATCATGACGATAACATAATTGAGGATGATGGTGCAAATGCATTAATCAATGATGCATTTAATGTTAGAATGGACGATGATCAACCTCATGCACCGCCAATTGATGACTTTGAAGATCTTCATGATTTACCTACACTTGAGAAGGCAGACGAACCGCTTTTTGAAGGCTCCCGCATAAGTGTTCTCTCTGCTGTGTTGCTGATAATGAACTTGAAGGTTAAGCATGGTTTTTCAAACACAGCCATCACGCTGGTGTTAAGGTACGTATGTGATTATATGTTTCATCGATCGCATATATATGCTTTGATTTATGTTGCTATAATATTTGTATTGTTATACATACTTCATGATAAAAATAAATAAGGATGTATTTGTTGTCGTTAATATTATGCTCTTCAAATATTTATATTAACCATTTTTGCAAAGTTTGTTGTAACAGTTTGATAGGCGAGTATTTGTTACCGCCATCAAATAAATTACCTCGCACATACCGGGATTTAAAAAATATCATGAACTATGTTGGAA
>LPNX010796657.1:0-11129 GCA_001517045.1 Pseudotsuga menziesii | reverse complement strand
CTACTGATTGATTAGCTACCCAACCAACCCTTTACAATACAAAAATGCAAGATTTTATAGGTAGCCCGAAGGTCGTGCCATTACAACACTGTGGGCCTGTCTCAACAGTAAACCCATACCCTAAACAGTGACAGTCGGTCCTCTCTGTCCTTGAGGTAGCCGCTTCCCGTCACACCGCAGCTCTCTGCAGTCTTCCATGCTTCCCGGTACTGACCATGGGTACTATGCACCGCTTCTCTTTCTGTCCTTCGCCTTCAATGCTTGAGCCTCGTTGCTCCTTCTTCTTTATGAGGGTCGCTGATCCCTCCTATCTTCCGCCGCTGCCTTCAATGCAATGGTTGAGCTTTCTTCTCCCAGCCGTTCTGGTACCGTTGTCTTCTTGACTTTCCTATCCTAAAAGTCATGGTTTCCGACTCTTCTCTCCAGCTGGAAACGTGCTACGCCGTCGTAGCTCTGCCCTGTCCTTTTTCCGCTAGACTTCTCTCTTTCCGCCAAAATTAGCAGCTTCTTCTGTAGCTGCGGGGTCCTGCTCCAACAGCCAGGAAACCAACAGAGTGTCCCGGGACGAGACACTGGTGAGTCTTAGGGGCATGTTGGGGCGCGCACCCTAACGGTCCTTAAGGTGGGTAACTCCGCGGGTTTTTGGGATCTTGTAAGTGGATTTACGGCTCAAAACAGTCTTAGGGGTGTCAGGGTTTAGTAAAAACCTTATTTTGTAATAAACCCATGGTTTAAATCCAGGGTTGAGGGTTCGGGGTACCCATGGTTTAAGTCCATGGTTTTGTAATAGTGCGCTGTATAAATAGGCACTCTTGTAAATAAGTTAGGTTAGGATTTTTGTGTAATATGAATTGATGCAAAGCTAAGGCTATTTTGTAAGAAAATGTTAAGTCCCAGCTGTGTGCGTGGACGACCTCTGCAGCTGTGTGCGCAGAGGGTTTTGGGTGATTAAGGAAATCTGCAGCTGTGTGCGTAGAGGCATGTAGCTGTGTGTGCAGCTTTGAGGAATTGAAGGGATCTGCAGCTGAGTGTGTAGATCAGAACTGTGGTTTTTGTAGAAAGTTGAATAAAACACAGTTCTGTGGATGTAACCCCTACACTGCGGGTGAACCACGTTATATCTTGTGTCGTGGTTCTGTGTGTTGTTTCTGTTATGTTCTTTCATGCATTAATATCTATATATCTGATAAGTAAAGATCACTGCTAGATAATAACTTCGCTGTGAATTCCCAGTAAAGGGTTGCGCAAGGCACTATTTGTTTGACTACCATCTCCAAATGGGTGACTACCATCTCAATACACACATGTTATCTATTGACATGGGTAATTGTGATATGGATCTTATTGTATAATGGCTCAAGACCGTGGGTCCCATAACCATGGATTTGAAGGCGCTCTCTCTTAGATTTTCACAGGGAAGTCACACACATCATCTCAAAGGTATTTCTCATGGTTCTCCAAAAATGATCTCCTCTCCCCGTATGGAAAAATTATTGAATAAAGGCCACTCAAGTATCATTGCTCTATTCAATGCAATACAAGCCATGGAATCACCCACACAGGATGTTAAACCTACCTTGGAGTAGGTTCTCTTCCAATATCAACATGTTAAGAGGCACCAAAGTGTTTACCAGCACCTAGTGGAGAACATGATGATGATAGTCTAATAATTTCAGGAATTCAACCTCCTAAAGTATTCCCTTATCTCCAACATTTTTCCCCAAATAATGAAAAAAAAATCACATTCAGGAATTGTTGGAGGCCAACATCATACATTCTAGCACAATCCCTTAGTCCTCATCAATGGTTATCATTTTAAAAAAGGAAGGATCTAGGAACATGTGTTAATACTTTTGGGCTCTCGATAAGTTAACCATCCAAGATAAATTTTATATTCATGTCATTGACGATATCTTAGATGAGTTGTATGGAGCCAAATTCTTTACTTAACTTGACCTTTGATTAGGCTACCATCAAAACCAAATGAAAGAGGTGGAAATAATGAATACAACTTGCACTCATGAAGTTCATTATGAGTTATTAGTCATGCCTTTTGACCTATGTAATGCTCCACCCACTATTTAGAGCCTCATGAATAAGATCTTATACCCATTCCTATGCCATTTTGTTCTAGTTTTCTTTGATGATACCCCAATCAACATCCCCACCTAGGAAATCCACCTCAAGCATGTTTCCCATACCTTACAATTATTATAGGATCTCTATTTATTTGTGAAATGATTAAAATGTGATATTGGGATGATTTATGTTGAATATTTGGGCCATAATATGAGTTGATAATATGTACATGTGGACCCCAAGAAAGTGGAATATATACAGAACTAGCCTGACCCAAAAAATCTCAAAAGCTTGACCAAGTTCCTTGTACTTTCTGGATACTAGGTTAAGTTTGTGAAAAATTATGGTAATATTGTAGCTCTTCTTACATCACTACTAAATTTTTTTATTTCTACTAGAATGAGGTGGTGGAGCATTCCTTATCCTCCCTAAAGGATTCTATGTTTACTACACATGTTTTATCCATGCCATATTTCACTAAGAATTTCATCTTAGAGTGTGATACCTCTGGTTGTGGCCTGGTAGAGGTATTATTTCAATATGGATTCCTATTATCCTTCACCAATAAGAAACTATGTGAGAGGAAATTAGGCAAGTCCACCTATGAAAAAAATGATTGTTATCCTTCACATCATTGATATATGACGGCCATTTTTAATCAAGTAGAATTTTTAAATCAAGACCAATCATCATAGCCTCAAGTATTTATTGGAAGAATGGTTTGTTGAAATATTGTAACTTCAAAGGATATTCTAAATGTATTTTACTAATGTACCCCAAGGGGGATGTCTTATTCCTCCTTTGGTGTGTTAGTATTGCAATTGGGAATCATAGTGTCAATAGTATCGTAATAAATATAATATAATACTGTTTTGTGATTTCCTAGGTGAAGTCGACCCAGTCTGTTTAGTGGGGCCGACTTGTTAGGTTAAATGTCAAGTGACAAAAAGAGTATAGATAGAGGAGCCGTGCTTCTTATTTAAACATAGACCAAGAGTGAAGTGTTCAGGAAATTCAAGGAATTAAAAGCCTTGATAGAGAAACATTCAGAAAGAAGAATCAAGACACTGAGATCAGATAATGGTGGAGAATATACTTCAAAGTTTTTTGAAGCATTCTATAAAGAAGATGTAATCAAGAGGGAACTAACCACTCCCTACAATCCCTAACAGAATGGTGTTGTAGAAACAAAGAATATAACCATTATAGAAGTAGTGAAAGCAATGATTCATGACCAAGACATTCCCATGCACCTATGGGATGAAGCAGCAAGAACAACTGTGTATGTGAAGAATAGATTATCTCACAGACTCTTGGATTCAATAATTTTGAACAAATATATACAAGAAAGAAACATGAAGTGAGCCATATCAAGATATTTGGTTGTCCAATATATGTTCATATTCTGAAAGAGAAGAGAACCAAGTTGTATCCTTCCAGAAAGAAGGGAATATTTGTTGGATACTGTGAAGTATCCAAAGCCTTCAGGATATACATTTCAAGATTCCATCATATTGAGATTAGTATGGATGTTGTTAACCCAAAAAATCCCTCACTCATCTCTACATGGCCTACACCACCCAAGGACACCCATGATCGATCCTTGTAACACCCCATTAGACCCCCACACCCTAAAAAAGGATTAAGAATGAAGAAAAGGGCTTAAAAACCCCAAAAAGGAGTCTAAATAACTCTCCTAAGGGTTAAATCCTCCAAAAAGGGGCTAAAACCCCTCAAAGGAGCCTAAAACCCTAAAATTAGCTAAAGTTAGGGTGAAAGGGGATAAAACCATGACCAAGGGCTTAAAACCCTAAAAGTCCCCATGAAAGCTATAAAAGGAGGGGTGGGGGTCACTCTCAAAACACAACTCTCTTGCATACTGTTATGTTTCCCATGGATGCCTTGAGACCTCTTTGCCTCTCAAGCCACCCACATCCCCCTCTCTTCCACTCATCTTCCCCATTGATCCATAGCTCTTCCATTACTTAGTGAGATAGGGAGGTGCTTCTAGCCAGGGCATGGTGGCCCATTTCACCAAAGGAGAGGTATAAAATCATTTTGTTTATGTATTTGCTTTGTTAGTTTAGTTGTTTTCTGACCACCATTTGTTTGTAGGTTTGATTTATAACATGTTTGCAGGTATCCAAGGTGAATCCCTAACCTTGTTTGCAGAGGGGATCATGGCCATATTCTTTCTTGTTCTTAGCTTTCTGTTTGTTCCATTTTTATTTCTACATTTTCCACACGAAGGAACCTACCCTTCCATCCTATAGATGGAAGGGATCCATTCCTGCCCCTGTAGCAAGGAGAAATACCTGCTATAGAACTGGCGACCATACCAGGTCGATCCCATAGGATCCCTGGTTCAGTTTTTTAAATTTCAAGTTTTTTTTTCTTCAGTTTATGCCCTAGTTTTTAAATTTTTTTGTCAAACCTAGCTTATATCTAGTTTATTTCTAGTTTTTACTGTTGTCGAAGCCTCTGCAAGGAAAATACAAGTCAGTTTGGCCACAGTACAGGTTACTGTCGGCCGAATTTGACTTGGGATCAGAAAAACCCAAAATCTAAGGAAGGTCACACTTATCGGGCCTGAATAGGGGATGAGGTCATTCTTTTAGGCCTCACAGGTGCAACCAAGGCACCCTTTTCCCCTCGAAAGGTGCAACTTCACTCAGATAGGCAAACCGCTTCTGTCTGTGAAATCTGTGCGACCCCCTCGCCCGTTTCTGAAATTTTGTTGTGACCCCCTCGTTGAAATCGACCCGAAACGTGCGGTCTGTCAATCAGTACTTAATTTGTAGTTTAATAGGGACTGTCAGTGTGGCTCAGCCACCTCTTTTCGGCACAATAGTTCAATTTCTATTTCTGTTTTAATTTACTGCAATTTCATGAACAAAGTGTAAATTCAAAAATTTTTAATTGCTTAATCAACATAGCTTAACTAAAATTGACTTAAAATGAAATATTTCTTACCCTTCCTCCTCTACCCAGTCATCACCCCTCGGGGTATTCTGGGATATGACAAAGGGTATAGCTCGTATAGTCCTAGGCCCTTCATTGAATATTGTTCTAAACCATTAAAAACGGATGACCTAGAAGGTAGAGGGGGTAGAGAAGGAGGGATTCTCACGGTGCTAAGCGTCCTCCCTGTTGACCAGACTTGCATCCGGGAGTTGACCTGTGGATCTACAGATGGGCTTAGTCCCATTGTGTTGAGAGCCCAACACCTTCTCTTAGTCTAAGAGGAATATAGGTGTAAGGTGGTCACCTAGTTAAGCTATCACATTCAGGGTTAAAAATGTATATGTTTTCAAATTTCTGATTATTCACTGCTTGCACAACAATGATATGAACTCTATGACATATTCATAAACCACTTGCAGCCACTTGATAAACAGAAAAATAGAATAACATATACACCATACCACTAAATCAGCCCAACTCAGTTCATGACGCTGAGAGAGCCTTAAAATTTATCAATTTACACTAAGTTCAAAAAATATGTAGTCTTTGAGGACATAAGTCCCTAACTGCTTCCACTGTGGGAAGTACTTGGGCTCAACCCAAAAAATCATTGTGAGGAGTACCACGGGAACCCTAAAGTAGTTGGCCGCTGAGAGGAATTTCCAAGCAAAACGGGCAATGACCCCCACCGATTGAGTAGAAACGCCTGTGAGGAAAAAGCCAAGCATTGTCTTCTGGTAGTTTTGGTGGCTGAGTGACCACCTACAGCCAATAGGAAGTCATTGAAACCGGGGTCCAAACATCATTCCCATCAGTTTGATAAACATCTAACACAATTGATCCCCCACGCTCTTCCTCACGCCTAAGAGGCGAACCACCACCATTCGAGACATTAAACCAACAATGTCGAAATCGTTCTCAGTGATATCCCACACCATCAGAAGGCCACACAGCCTTTGATTTAGATTTAGACCCATACCAGCCTGAACTAGACCTCCATACTGCACCATCAAGCCCATGGATAGTGCAAATCCGGATCCATTTTACGGCATAGCCATAGCAAGTGGATCCATGTCCACACCACAACCTATCACCAACAACCTTGTAGGTGGCCCAAGCATAGTCATGCAAACTGTCATCAGTCAGCTGCCACCACCCATAGTGACCAGCCAAGCTGGCCCACTTGCAACACACGGGGGTAGTGGCCCTTCCACACACACTGCCCCTCCTGCCACACAGGGGGGCAGTGCACCATCCACTTACATTGCCCTACTGTCATACATGGGGACAATGTCCCCTCCATTCACACTATCCCTCATGTTATACTTGGGGGCAGTGGCCCGTCAACTGACACTGTCCCCCCCACCACACTTGCAGGCATTGGCCCATCTACAATGGTGCCACCACAAGTGTCCCCAGCCATGTAGGTGCATTATGCACCTGCGGACCCCACCACCATACCTTCCCCATCCCACATCAACTTGGGGTCAAATCTGCCTTTCATGGCTCATCTTAACTTGCCAAATTTGTCTCGATTGACAAACAACCCCATTCGCCATCAAGCTTTTTGGCCTCCAATGCCAACTAAGTTGCCATAAGACATCCCCAAGTTTGAAGGAAAGGCAGGGGAATGTCCCCAAAATCACATTATGACATTCCATCTATGGTGCTCGTCCCACAACATCGTAGACAATTCCATCAGGTTGAGGCTATTCCAACGCACCCTTACACGTGTCGTGGCCAAATGGTACATTGAGCTACCGCAGGCCAAGTACCCAGATTTCAACTCCTTAGCTTTCATGTTCCTGTAGTATTTCCAACTCCCCGTCAGATATGACGAATGGGTGGAGATCCTGTTATCCTATTGTCAAAGCACTGCGACACATATAACCGACCACATCCATGAGTGGTGGCGACATCAAAGCTTATGTAAAATCCAACTTGATGATAGGATATTCTTGGATTGGTTCCTCATGATCTTGCTCCCGTCCATAGCGAAGGATGTCGCATCTGAACGTCCCCAATCCGAAGAAGAGACCATACTGAAATCCCAACAGTTTGACCTGATCTACGCTCAGTCTGGATATCTGTACACCGTCATTCCAGATGCTCCCCACTTGGGTACCTCCTACCGGGATGCACTAGGGTCATCCCATGTTGCGGACGGCATCATAGGCTCGGTCTCCCAACAGCCACAACACCATCCAACACCACCTGCTATTACACCACAACCAATCAACACTGTTAGTGTTGCTTGCCAAAACCAAACTCCGGATTACGCCAGAATGATGTCCTAGTTTGGAGCAACAACTTCTTGCACACAACCTATGCCACCGCAGTAGGTCAGGCCATGGCATGGCCAACACAGCAGTACATGGGGAAAATTCCCACATTTTTGGCATCGCAGCCCACCCAAATTTATTATGCACCACCAATGCAAGAAGTCCAAGCCCCCGTGCTCGCTCCACCTGCTATGTTGGGACAAGTGTTTGCATAATAAAACCGTCCCAACCAGACTTCCCCCAACAATCAACAAGGGAAAGCCCAGAATAATCGACCCCGGAACCAAGCCAATAACCAACCGCAGGGAGGGGGTCAACAACCAAACCCTCCCAACAATGCCGGGGTATTTCATTCCATTTTTCAGGTATTTCTTGTTTTTGGGGTAGCGGGGTCCACCAAAAGTATGCCGAGTGGGTACTCGTTGGATGCATAATTTAATTCCGCATCCAACGAGCTCTCCCGATTGAAATTTGAGTAAAAACACAGGGAGATATGTCAAAAATACAAACAAATAAATAGTTTTTTCTTTTCTTCCTCCAAAATTAATAAATATTATTTTATTATTTTAACTATTATTTTATTAGTTCATTTTAGGAGGCCCATTTTGAGTTGAAATTTCCTCTAATGATGCGAAGAACCTCGTCGCGGTTTCGAAGGACCACGTCAACTGCCTGAACTGGAGAACTGCTGGGGGTGTAAGGAAGAAGAACTGGCGGTGCCTGACCATAAACTGCTTCATATGGAGTCATTTTAGAAGCAGTGTGGTAAGAGGTATTGTACCACCATTCAGCGAGAGGGAGCCACTTTGCCCACTGATGTTGTTGCTCAGAGGAGAAGCAACGAAGATAAGTTTCCAAGCATTTATTGATAATTTTAGTCTGACCATCTGTTTGGGGGTGATAACCTGAACTCATCTTCAGTTTGGTGCCAGTGTGGTGAAAGAGTTCTGTCCAAAAATGACTGGTGAAAGTCGCATCATGATCCAAGACAATGGAAGAAGGCATTCCATGAAGACAAAAGATCTGGTCCAGGAAAATTTGAGCAACGAAGGAGGCTATATAGGGATGGTTGAGAGCAAAAAAATGACTATATTTGGAGAGGCGATCAACCACAACCAAAATCATAGTCTTCCCTCCATATTTAGGGAGCCCTTCAATGAAATCCATAGAAATATCTGTCCTTATCCGGGTAGGTATGGGAAAGGTTTCGAGCAATCCCAGAAGGGGTGTTGTTTCACTCTTATTACACTGGCAGGTATCACATGCAGCCACCATCTGTTGAATTGTCCTTTTCATGCCCTGCCAAAAGAAGTTGCACCGTGCCCGTTTATACGTTTTGAGAAAACTAGAGTGCCCAGCTGACGGAGAAGCATGGAGTTCATAGAAGATAGCTTGTTGAAGAGCTGTGTTCTGGGGAAGCACCAGACGACCCTTGTATCTCAGTGAAGCACCATCCCAAGAGTAATGTGGGACAACAGAAGGGTTGTTGTCCAAGCGTTGGATGATTTGAGATAATGAAGAGTCATTGACATAACCCTGTTGAACTGATTGCAACCAATTTGGAAGATGCATAGAAATCGTGGAAAGAGAACCTTGGTCATCAAATGTGCGAGAAAGGGCATCCACCATAATATTGTCCTTACCCTTCTTATAAGTGATCTCATATTCATAACCCATGAGTTTGCTAACCCATTTCTGTTGTGCTGGGGAGGATACACGCTGTTCTAGGAAATATTTCAGACTCTGGTGATCAGTCTTGATGCAGAAATGATTCCCTAAGAGGTAGGGTCGCCACTTTTGTACTGCATGCAAAATAGCCATCATTTCCTTCTCATATGTAGAGGAAGCTAAATTCTTGCCGGAAATAGATTTGTTGTTGAATGAAATGGGGTGTTCATCTTGAAGGAGAACAACACCAAGTCCATTGCCACAAGCATCACTCTCAATAGTGAAGGGCTTGGAAAAATCGGGCATAGCTAGAACAGGTGTAGTACACATAGATTGTTTCAGCTTGTCAAATGCACACTCAGTAACATGTGTCCATGTAAAAGCATCCTTTTTCAACAGAGCAGTTAATGGAGCTACAATATTCCCATAATCTTTGACAAACTTGCGGTAGTAGCCAGTCAACCCCAAAAAACCACGAAGGCTCTTGAGTGTCTTAGGAGGCGGCCAATTGTTCATGGTAGCGATTTTGGCAGGCTCCACATGAAACCCTTGTGCTGAGATAATGTGCCCAAGATACTCAACTTCCTTTTGGCCAAAAACACATTTAGACTTTTTGGCATGGAGATGATGATCAGAGAAAAGTTGCATTACAAGAGCCAGATGCTGGAGATGTTCAGCCCAGGTTTTACTGTAGATGAGGATATCATCAAAAAATACCAGAATGAATTTCTGCAAATAGGGTCGGAATATTTTATTCATCAAGGCCTGGAATGTGGAAGGAGCATTAGTGAGACCAAAGGGCTTGACCAAAAACTCATAGTGGCCATCATGTGTGCGGAAAGCTATTTTAGGGATATCATCCTCATGAACTCGAATTTGATGATACCCAGAGCGAAGATCCAACTTGGAGAAAAATTGAGCACCATGAAGCTCATCAAGAAGCTCATCAACAACAGGAATTGGAAACTTATCCTTGATGGTGAGGTGATTAAGTGCTCGGAAGTCAATGCAGAGGCGCCATGACCCATCTTTTTTGCGAACAAGAAGAATTGGTGAAGAAAAGGAACTTGTGCCTGGGCGAATAATACCTTGCTTCAGTAAGTCCCTAACGAGGAGTTCAATCTCTGTTTTTTGGTGAAATGGGTAGCGATAGGGCCTTATGTTGGGAGGAATGCTTCCAGGAAGGAGCTGAATACGATGGTCGTCTGGTCGTGAAGGTGGAAGTCCCACTGGTTCAGCAAAAACACCTGTATATCGATCTAGAATTTGTTGGAGATCCAAAGGAGTAGTGGGGGCCGCTGATGGTTGCATTTGAATGGAATGGAGCTGAGCGATGACACCATGGGAACTCTTCTTAAGGAGTTTTTCCATGCGATGTGAACTGATGATGCTGAGAGACCCTGGTTGTAATCCTTTCAATGTGTGTTTGTGTCCATCGAGGGAGAACTGCATCCAAAGTTTAGCAAAATCCCATAATATGGGGCCAAGTGTGCACAGCCATTGAGCGCCCAAAACCACATCACATCCGCCTAAGGTCAAGGCAAACATGTCAGAGCGGAGGTTATAATCTCCCATAGAGATACGCACATTATGACACTTCCCTTTTCAAGGTAAGGTGCCCCCATTGGCAACCATGACTTCAAAGTTGGAGCAAGGATGGATAAAACAATCAGCTTGTTTGGCGATTCGAGGCTCAATGAAATTATGAGTGCTGCCAGAATCAATGAGTATGGTAAGAGGAAGCTTCTTGAAGTAACCGCGTACCCGCATTGTTTGGGGGACAGTGACTCCAACTAAAGCATGGAGGGATATCTCGGGCTGGTCGTCCTAATATGGAGGGTCAGTAGGCGGCTCCTGAATGTCAACCGGAGCATCCATTGGATCGGGAGCTTCTTCACCAATTTCAGAGGCAGGTGGAGAATCCACATCCAAGAGATAGAGCTTTTGTTGAACACATCGATGTCCCCGAGTGAATTTCTCATCACAATTATAACAAAGCCCTTTTTCTCTGCGTGCCTGTATCTCTATTTCAGACAAATGCTTGATTGGAGGTGAGCGAGGAGCTGGAGGAATGGGAGGTCGTTGAGAACCCATATTTCGGAAGGGAACAAAAGAGGATTTGGAGCGCTGTTGGGC
>LPNX010796650.1:0-13726 GCA_001517045.1 Pseudotsuga menziesii | reverse complement strand
TAGCCTAGCCTACTCTATCTTAGCCTTACCTAGCCTACTCTATCATATCCTAAACTTCACTTCTCTCGGGCCTAGAAGGATAGCCTAGAGTAGGATAGGATAGTCTAGGGTAGAGTAGGATAGCCTTGTATAGGATAGGGTAGACCTTACTATAGGATATTCTACAATATCATATCCTTTCCTACTCTATCCTATCCTATCCTATCCTACTCTAGCATTACCTACTCTAGACTACTCTAGTAAATCCTATCATATCTTATCCAATCCTATCCTATTATATCTGTCCTAGCATATACCACTATATCCTAGCCTACTTTAGCGTAGCATAACTTAGCCTACTTTAGCATAGACTACTTTAGCTAAGCCCAACCTATCCTGCTCTAGCCTAACATATCATATCATATCCTATCCTAGTATAACTTAACCTAGCCTATTCTGTCCTATCCTAGCCTATTCTATCCTATATCCTACCCTAGCCTACTCTAGCATACTCTACCCTATACTAATCTAGCCCACTCTAGTCCATCCTACTCTAACCTAGCCTACTCTAAGCTATCCTACTCTAGTGTATCCTACTCTACCCTAGCCTAACCTACTCTATCCTACTTTAATCAAAACTACTCTATCCTAGCCTACTCTACCCTAATTTACTAAAGTCTTCTCTATCCTAGCATATTCTACCATACCCTACTCTACTGTACACTAGGATACTCTATCCTAGCCTACTTTATCCTACATTATCCTAGTCACCTGTAGCATAGTCTACTCTATCCTACTCTATATTATCCTATATTACTCTAGAATACTCTATCCTAGCATGTCCTATCATACTATAACTTAGCGTACTATACTGTATCCTATCCTATTCTAGGATAACCCGGCCTTACCTATCCTTGTCTACTTTATCCTACTCTATCCTACTTTAGCTTACCCTATCTAGCCTACCATACTATAGGTTATCCTATCCTAGAATACTCTAACCTATGCTTCTCTAGCATATATCATACCCACTCTAACTAAGATTAGCATAATACATACTATCCTAGCCTAACATACCTTACTCTATTCTAGACTACTCTAACCTACTCTATTCTAGGCTTACCTACACTAATCTAGCCTAGCCTAGCCTATGCTATCTTATCACATTCTATCCTAATATACTGGCCTACTCTATCCTAGCCTAGCCTAGCCTAGCCGACTCTAGCCTACTCTTGCCTACGCTACTCTAGCCTAGCCTAGCCTAGCATACTTTATCCTAGCCTACTCTATTCTAACCTAACTTATGCTACTCTAGCTTAGCTTAGCCTATCATAGCCTATACTAGGATATTCTAGCCTAGCCTAGTCTAACCTATCCTACCCTATCATACTCTATCCTATATTACTCTATGCTTGATTAACCTATTTTATTGTAACCTAACCTACTCTAGCATACTCTAACCTATCCTATCCTAGCCTACTCTAGCCGGTCCTACTTTAGCATACTCTAACCTACTCTAGTCTATCCTAGCAAGATCTAGCCTAGCTTAGCCTACTCCACTCTAGATCGGGCTAGCCTAGCTTAGCCTGATCTATCCTAACCTACTCTACTCTATCCTCGGTTAGCCTACTCTAGCCTATCCTACTCTCGCCTACTCTATCCTAGCCTACTATTTCCTAGCCTATCCTACCCTATCCTAGCCAAGTCTTGTTTACTCTGGCTTAGCCTAGCCTAGCCTAGCCTACTCTATGCTAGCCTAGCCTAGTCTAACCTAGCCTACCCTAGCCTGCTGTATCCTAGCTTAGTCTAGTCTATCTTAACCTGCTCTAGCACAACCTAACCTACTCAGGACTAGCTTACTCTACCTTAGACTACTCTAGCATATCATACTCTAGCCTACTCTACTCTACTCTAGCCTACTCTGCTACTCTACTACTTTAGATTATTCTAGGCTAACCTAGGCTAATCTAGCCTAGCCTAACCTTGCCATACACTAGCCTAGACTAACCCAGCCTAATTTAGCCTAACTTTTAGCACATTACCTTACAATAGCTTTCCTTAAGAAAAACTACTTACCTTTTCCTACTCTAACCTAGCCTATCCTAGCTTATCTTATTGTATCCTAGCTTACCCTAAGCAAGGATCCTAACCATAATCCTAACTTTGAACAAATCAATTATAATGTACGGATACAATGTCTAAGTTAATGAAAATCCATTTTTAATGTCAAATACTTTATCACATATCCATTATGCCATTTGAAATGAAAATTACATAATTTTAGTAAAACATACAAAATATTACAAGTAACTACACCAACCACATAATAAAATTTTTTGCTAAGTATACATTGCACTCTAAAAATTAGAAAAGTATACACAAAAACTAACTAACATAAATTGTAAATTTATAAATAAAATAGAAAATAAACTCAATACGCATTAAAATAGTTTATATACAAAAATATTCAATTTAAAATACAATACATATCTTACAATTAATTTTTATTTATAAATAATTATTGCATAATAAATGTTATTTTGTAATTTACATAAAATAGTGATATACAAATTTTCTATTTATTTAATTAATTAATAAAAAGAAAACTACACAAATAAAATAAAAATAACAAATCTTCAAATCTAATACAATAAAACCAATAAATCTCTGATTCAGATATAATTAATTTCTATATAAAAATAGAACTAGGTTTCGTAGAAGAGTAGAGAAAATAACAATAACATATACCTTTGAGTTCTTCAACCTACGATCCAATCCAAACCAGGCATTTCCATGAGATAAGACCTGGACCCTTTTCCATAGCCATGGCATCATGGTTAAAATATTGAGAAAGAAGGTAACATAACCCAGAGCCATACATACCTCTAACTCAAACTCGTACTTCTAGAATAAAATTCACTGAATTGTGAGCTCTCTCGTTCAAGATCGACCGGATCTCCCCAAGAATCCGCACCTCGACGCGCGGGTGGTGAAGGACGAGCCACAAGAACCGCAACCGCGACAGGGCCACCGTCGCCACGTCGCCAAGCAATTTGTTGGAGTAAACTGCCAGCCCAGCGTCCTCTTTCACTCCCATGAAAACGAAAAACAGGTCAGGACCAACGGGAACAATTTCATGAGTTTCCAGACACCCGAGCCCCCTCTCGAAATTCATCTACTGCTTTAAGCAAAACCCGGAGCAACCTCTCGGGCCCAACGTCGAACAATGTCATGAGTTTCAACTTTCAAGAACCTGAACGTGATGGCCGCAGTGGCGTCCTCAAAGGCCCGGGCGAACCTGACATCCTTGAGCTAGCGGAGGCTGAGATAACCGGTGTCCGTCGCCGCACCACCAAGGAAATCAATTTCACCGCCTGAAGCACAAGCCAGGCCTTGAAGTCCGAGGAATTGAACTACGGATTGGTCGTCCAGCGCTGCTGCATCCACGTCTCGGCGTCCCCATTGAAGATTCAGGGCGAGGAGGTTGCGTGCCCAAGTTTCAGCGTGTGCGCAAGATTCTCCGGGTGGGCCGTTCGACGTAGAAGAGGAAAACGCAGGAGTCGCATCACCCAGACCATCCACGTATAGATAAAAGAGGAAAGAGGAAAATGTTGAATAAATATATCCACCTAGGAACCTCGCCTCAACGGATAGTTTCATCGTTTTCTTGTGTTTCTGACCATCCATCCATCGATTACATATAACACATTACTTTCCACTCGCTCTTTCTGGAACGGTTATTCAAACGTATCATACTTTCGAATATTTTGTGCTTTTTCCCTTTACTTTATACAGATTTGGTAGTTATCATTTTTTGAAATTTTTGTGTTTTTTCTGTTTACTTTATTCAAGATTTGGAAATTGGGAATATCATTTTTAGATGCTTTTGTGCTTTTTCTAGGTTTTGATTTCTTATTTTATAGGATTAAATATTCCATATTTTTTTTGGTTTTCATTTCCTGTTTTATATAGGTTTTGGCTTTTTTATTTTATAGGATTAAATATCAATAAGATTAAATGTACATTTTGTCTATTGGATAATTTTGTTTGAGATTTTTTTAATTTGTATATAGAGTTATGTTTTTAATATAGTTTAATTTATAATTTAATAAAGAAATAGTTTAATTCAGGAGATAAAAATATTTCAAGTATTTTTGAATATTTTTTTATAGTTTGTTTGACATTTTTGTGTATATGACCCACCTATTCATGTCCCCCAGGTATATGTATATCTCACTTATTTGGTTGGAGGATTAGGACTCTGCTGAGAGAGTGCCTGTTGGGCATGATTGCCTGCGGATATTCTGAGATTTGAATGCAAAGTTAGGGGTCCCTGCTGTCTCGTGGGAGGTTTGGCGCGGGGGTGATCGTAGTCTACAGTTGGGTGGAATGTGGCTGCTTCCACTGTAGTCGGTGCAACTGATCTACAGGTTTTGAGTATGAGTTTGATGATTTTTTTTTCTGTATATTGAAATGTGTATTGTATTATCTCAGATTTACGTAGTTGTTAAGTGTGAAATATCCTGGATATGCTGCGAGTAAAATTTATCTGGTAGATTCTAATTCCAGTTCTTGCATATACAAGTAGTAGATTAGATTCCAATTGTAATGGTGATTTCACATTCGAAGATATTGTTTTTGTTTTCTTTGGATATACCACACATAGATCACCCTACGAAATGCCTGTTAAAGTCTCCCAACCCTTGACGTTAACAGACACGGTTCTGGAGAAACCAAGCCATGCATCTAACTCTCGGTGGAATTTTATCCATCGGAAGGGTTACGACTGAGACCAAAGGACAACGATATCATCATGACCCCTTCCTCTCAGACATTTAGTGCTTAGTTTTATGGGGAAATGGATTGGGAGTTAGTGGCAAACTAGGAGCCAAAAACCCTAAGCTACATGGCCCAGACAATTGCTTGCTCGTCGGCCATGCCTGTAACACAAAACTAGAACCCTAATCCTCTATGCTGGAGGAAGTGTTGATCAGAGAAGATTGGGCTTCAGGGAGGAAATCCTATTGATGTTCCTTAAGTAATCGATGAAGCCCTTATAGCATGAATCCCCTCACCTCGCTCACTTCAACAGAGATGGAAAAGTGTAGGGACAAATGTTTTTATTTTTTTTAAAACCTTAACCACTGTCAAATGAAGGTTTTCGACAAAAACCACTTAACTGGGTCTTCGACCAAGCCTCAGGGAAGGTAAGGCTGGGGTACAAGCTCTTCTTTAGTACCTGTTACTTAGACTCTTAAGGGTTCTTGGTTAAAACCTTCAACAACGAGACTTTTAATGCAGACCAACATTAACTTTTAAAAATTACAGTAAACCAATAAATGACAGAAATACGAAGATGGGTCATTGTTCCACATAAGAGAGACAGCATAAAAGCTATTAAAAACAAAAGAAAAATTTATAGACAGTCCATTCTTACATAACAATGTTAAAAAAATTCAGGAACTTAGCAGAGCCACAGTTTCTGATCTTAAATCCTTTTAATACAAAAAGAAGTGCATTACAGCCTTAAGAGGACTCACAGTCCGAACTTAATATATATATTTACATAGAGAAACTAAAAATACCATAAATCGCTTACGAATGTGAGTCTTGCATGCCATGGCTTCAGTGCCTTACTCTCTTGAATGACCCATCAACAATGATAGTTTCAAATATTCAGAACCCTTTGATCCCCTTATAGACACGGTCTACGAAGATCCCCCCTCCTTTTTTTGGCAAGGCCACAGCCAACAGATTTTACCCCAAGGTCAATAAAACCACTTACTGGTAAAAATGTCTTCTTTACATGCATCCGTCCAACCGATCCTGCACTTGGAACCTGCAACCAAAGACGAGGGTTACATTCAGTAGTGGTTAAAAATCTTGACTAAAACAATGAAATGGATAAGCATCAGAGAAAACTTATTTACTTGTGGCAAAATGGTTCGGGCATTAATCACCAGCACGATAGGGCCCCATTCAATCATGTGACACGCAGGGTAGTGGTGGTTCTCCAGCACTGATACCTCCTCCAAACCCTCGTATGAATCCCGACAACAAACACCAAACCCTGAGTATGCCACTGATCTATTGGTGCTTTCGAGAAGTCTCTTTTCTCTCCCAAAGGATGCAAGTACAATAACTTTAAAGAAAATACTAATGACGAACGTACAGCGGTAGTTCCGAGTGGTCAACAACTCATCATGATCCCTGTGATCATAGGGCCTATCGTAACTTATGTCTGTCGTGAAATCATTAGGAGGTGACAGCTGCGAGGTCAACTCTAGACACACTAGACACCCCATCATGGACCTCTAAACCCTTACGTGGAGCCCCGATAAGTCATCCCAGTGGAATATGGCAGCAGGATCATGAACAATGGAGAATTTTTTGTTGAACCTTGCAATAACCATCTTAAGCTATATATTTTTTCATTGCCAAAACCTTGAATTAATCCGAGACATACAGTTTCCCCTTCAAAGGGATCTTGGTCGCTTAAAAACTTAGGATAAACCCTTGATTCCTTAAAGTGGAATGCGTTATGCTCCTCCTTACGTGAGCTTAGTGCTTGGACTTTAATGTTGGACCTTGATTTTTTTGATTGTGGACCTCGTTAGTATATTGTGGTGCCATGAAAGCTCTCGGTGTGATCTTGGGCTTGGCCCTTAAAATTTCAAAGAAGTATATTGTTCCAAGCTTTCTGATAGGGTGTAGGGATATCTTTACTTAGGAATGCCTCTTCCGATACCTTAGTGCATCTGTCACAAAAAAATGGATGGTTAACCGAAGATTGGTAAGTAATTTTATCAGCCATGTGGTCCAATCTGTCATCAATGGAACCCACAAGCAAAACTATCAAAGGAAACATTTTACCAAATCCAAGTTGCAACACTTAGGTACTGATCTACATAGTTGCTTGCCAAATTAAAACAGGTAGTAGCTTCGAAAAAGGATAAATGAAAAGACTAATTTTACCATTTCTTATGCAAAGATTCAATTGTATCTTGAACTTCTAAGGAAAACATAAATTGGATATATACCTTGAATAAAGAAAAAAAAATTGAGGTAGTTTACATATGGTATCAGAGCGCAGGATTTATCCCTGTAGCCTGTTGGGTGCACTTTGTTTCCTATTTAATTGCAGAAATATATATATCTATAGTTTGATAGCACTCTAACATTTTATCAGCATGTTGTGTTGCTTACTTGTGAATCTACAGGTTGTTTTGATAAACTGCAGGAATTATCATGGCCTCTCCAGTGGATAATGAGTACCAACCTAAAAACCAGGAACAGGTACCACTGACCACACAACTGGCAATGGAACATTCTAAAGCGAGTCAAGTACTGGAAACAACGAGGCACCTAATTGTGGAAATACAAAGCTATAAGGCAAATAACGAACAGTTAAAGAAAGCATAGGAAAAGCAATAGGAGATCAATGAAATCCTGCTACAAAGTCTGCATGAGAAAAACAACGGTAAGGAGCCTCGAACCGAAACTAGAAAGGGTCCTGAAAGGGAGGAAATTGCAAAAATAAAGAGTAGTTCCTCTAACGAGACCTAGAACTCTGAAAATCAGGTCAAGACTGGCGGAAAGAGAAAGGTCGATCACCTGGAAGGTGAATTCAAGAAGATCAAACCCACTAGTTTCGATGGGGAATCTAAGACAGGGGAAGAAGCAAAGGCATGGTTGCAGGACATCAAGAAATATTTCTAGATCTACAACTATTCAAGTAACATGAAATTCTGAATGGCAATTTATAATCTTAAAGGAAAAGCTAGTATCTGGTGGTAATACCTCAAGATCTCGCAAGGACTCACGGAGAAGAATTTGGAGTGGGCAGAGTTCAAAAGACTATTTAAAAAATAATACCTACCCAAGAATTACTACGAAAGGAAAACCATGGAATTCTATGAGTTAAGACTCGGCTCGATGACCATGGAAGAGCTCATTAACAAGTTCTTAGAACTGTTGAGGTTTGTACCCTATATCAAAGAAGAAAACGTGAAGGTGTAAAGATTCCTATGTTGTTTGCCGCAGGATTACAAGGACAGAATCGAATTTGACAACCCAAAGACTCTGGATGAGGTGCTGAGGAAAGCCAGGCTGTGTTATGAGTAGTACAAAGAGTGGAATGACACATCGATAACATGGAGATATAGGAGACTAGAGAGGTTCAGTCAGCAAAGGAAGGGATTCAGACCACCGCCATACAGGAACACCCTGAGGAATGCCCAAGGAATCCCTTATAATAAAAAAGGACCGCCCCCACCAAGATATGTAAAGCCAGCCAGTCTGGGAGTAAAAGGGGCTGGCGGGGCTCCCAGAGAACCTCTGACCTACTGGGAATGTGGGAAACCCCATTTGAAGATACATTTCCCATGCCTAAATGGGTCAAATAAGGTCACCTTGCACAGCGTTCAAGAAGCATCAACAGTTGGGGAAATTGGCAGGTATTTCCACAGCATAAATGCGACCTTAGAGGATCAGCAAGTCGACCATCAATCTACTATAGTGGAGATCGAAGGTATTGTTTCAAACCATGCTATATCTATATTAATTGATCCAAGAGCTATGTTGAGCTACATTTCTCCAAGGATGGTGGAGCTCTGCCAACTAACTAGCGTAAAGCATGAAAAACCATGGATGGTCCAATTGGCCACAGGGGAAAAAAGAAAGGTAACAAATTTCATTATTAACTGTGAAGTTCAGTTGCAGGATCATAAAACCAAGATCAACCTAAATGTTTTGCCTTTGGGATCGTATGACATGATAATTGGCATGGACTGGTTAGACAGGAATAAAGTAATGCTTAAATATTTTTCAAAGACCTTTACTTACATTGCTGAAGACCAATTCCTTCGGACGATAAGGGGGTTTCCCAAACCTATCTCAGTAAGACAAATTTATGCTATGCAACTAAAGAAATGCCTGAGAAAGGGCTGTAAACTCTTTGCAGTTAGGGGTGCTGACTTTCTCCTAAATGAAAACTAGACCACTCTAAAACAACACCGAGTCCTGGAGGAGTTCCCTGATGTATTTCCTGAGGAGATACCAGGCCGACCCCCTCAACGGGAGATCCACTTCTCCATTGAGCTACTACCCGGATCTGCACCGGTGTCAAAGGTACCTTATCGGATGAGCATTCCAGAATTAACTGAACTAAAAATTTAGTTGCAGGAACTATTAGAAAAAGGATATATCAAGCCTAGTGTGTCTCCCTGGGGTGCACCGGTCTTGTTCGTTAAAAGGAAGGACAAGACCTTAATACTTTGTATCGATTATCAACATCTAAACAAAGTAACCATAAAGAATAAGTATCCCCTACCCAGAATCAATGACCTGTTCGATCAGGTAGGGGGGGTGAGAGTCTTTTCCAAGCTGGACTTATGATCTGGCTATCACCAGATTCGAATAAAAAGTGAGGACGTAAACAAAACTGCCTTCAGAACCCACTATGGACACTACGAATTCGTAGTAATCCCTTTTGGCTTAACTAATGCCCCTACCACATTTATGTGCCTAACGAATGGCATTTTTAACAAATATCTACATCATTTTGTACTAATCTTCATCGATGATATCCTTATTTACTCAAAAACCCAAGAATAACATCAACATCATTTAATGACAATGTTGCAAACCTTAAGGGAACACCAACTGTATGCCAAGTTGGAAAAGTGTAAATTTTTTAAGACTAAAATTCAGTACTTGGGACATGTTATATCCAAGGAGGGGATTGTAGTAGATCCCAAGAAAGTACAAGCCATATCTGATTGGCCAGTTCCCAAGGACGTGGCTTACGTTCGATCATTTATGGGACTCACTCGATACTAAAGAATATTTATCGAGGGATTTTCCAAAATTGCGTACCCCATTAGGGGTTTATGAGTTTTACATTGTTTCAATGTCGATATTAGTCTACGTGCATATGTATGATTTTAAATGCAGGTTGATGACAAGAAATACCAAACAAAGCAAGCATGACTCAAAAGAGAAGGAAAACTATTAAAGGACAACAACACCGAGGATGGTGTTAATTTTAGGGGGGGAGGACGTAATGTTCCTCCTATATACCCCTAAGCAATTTGCATTTTTTAATGTTATTGTATGAGGGCTTCTGGGTGAGGAGATCAAGTGCCAAGGCCCCAGCAGAAGAAACCTGAAAGTTAGGCGAATCAATTTCCTATGTCATAAACATCAAGACAATTTAACGACGGGCAAGTGGAAAGAAAAAAAAAAGATAGATTAAAGACAAGTATTTAGTCCATCTATAAGACAAATAATAGATCAAAAGGAATATGATATAAAGTATAAGATAAATAAAGACATGGATTATTATTTTAGGTTTAAGTCAAGATTTAAACCTTACATATTTTATATCCTTCAGCTAAAGGCTCAAATTCTAACTAAATCGTCCATAAGTTTGGGTTTTAATCTTCGCATGATGGAAGAAAAGGTTCAGCATGAATAATGGGAATAAATCGTCCATGAAAGTTGACAGCCGTGACCAAAATTTAGGGCTGAAACGGTCGCCTTAATCTAGCTTGAAAATCTGCCTGGAAATTACAACAACAAATACTATGTTTATCATTTCTGGCCAAGGTAGTGGAAGACCATGGTACTTCTCATTCAACGAGGAATACTATATTAGGGGGGAATTGGAGCTGAATAGGGGAGATCCAAAAAGTAAAATAACCAGCTCTAGACTAGTATATGTTGTGTGATTTCGTGGTGGTTTTGCAGCCAGTTCCCAACCCTCTGTTCTTCTCCAAACAGGATATGCTAGAATGGGATCTCATCTCTAATGAAGGGATTTGATTTAGTGCCCCAATTCCAAGTCACCATCATCGGTAGAAAAGCCTCTAAACGAGATCTATGTCAAGGGTTTTCCTTTTTTAATTAGACAAGAGGATCAGCTCATCCTGCAAATTGGCGATAGGGAAGGGCACCTCATGATTAGAGTGGGAATGCACTCGAGAGAGGAGAATTATGGGTCTGCAATTTCCTAGTTCCTATGGCAGCTGGAGTTCGAAAGGTAAAGATGGAAGTGAGCGTGGTTCAGAGATATTTTTACTGAGAGCGAGGGTGGCTATTTTGATTGCGACTGTCTCCATCATTGAACTTCGTCTAAGATTGGCACCTGGGTATGCGTTTTTCCTTGTCAGCTACATATCAGAGTGTTGCGACCTTCCAACACTGTGCACGCTTCCTAGTTGAGAACATTCAGCAGTGACCTGGGTATTAGCACTTTAAACCCTCAAACTTGAATGCTAGTTTCTTTATTTGGTTTGATTGCTCAGTAATATTGGCTTGATCGCTATTTGGTTAGATAGCCTAGTAATACACTGGGCTAAGTTTAATATTTTAACCCTCGACCCATGTACTCAATAAACCAAAAAAAATGCCTGCTATGTTAACCTCGATTCGATGCATTATTGAGGCCTCGGTTGAAACCACAAAATGGGATGGGCTACTCTCGTTCCTAGTTTTTAAGAGTAGCGATAGCTGAAACCGTAAAATAGGATGGGATATTCTTGTTTTTGAACTCGCATGATAGATCTGGACTGATGTCAGCCTCTAATGGATGTTCCAAGCCTGTTTGGGATTTGGGTTTTCTTTTAGAGAGACTCCTATGTGCATGTTTGGGTTCAATAGAGAAATTTAGGTAAAGTCTATTTTCTCATGGTAGCGTAAAATAAATAAATTGGTAAAAAAGCATGAGTTGTTTCTTGTAATATGTATTTCCTATGGCTTATACAATAAAAGGATGAGTGAAACAGAATTGGTAAGCCCAAAGTTCGGATTCTTCCCTCGATGATATAAACCTGTTATAGGAAGGGGTCCTTTGATAATGAGAAGTACCTTATTATAGTGGATTTTTCAACTCATGTAAAATATAATGCAGCATACAAACATATTTGAATATCTATGGTTTTGGGGTTTATTGTTAGTCTCCAGTTAACTTATCCGCTGCGATAGAAGATAATGAGCACACAGAATAATGAAAGAAGAATCCATCCACACAATTTTTTTTAATAGGCCGCAAAGTCGTAAAAACTTTGATCAGCAAGTTAATAGGAAAATTGAGGATTCTTGATGTATATTTTCCACATGAAGACCATGTTGGCATGTTGAGTCATCCTGCTGGGTTTTTCAATGAGGAGCATCATCTCTGCAAGCGTTCCAACTTGCTGCTGAACCATAGCCTGATAGAATATGTGCAAGTTTGCAAGTCCTGTGTGTTTTTTACTATTTAGATACCCCCTCATCATCGCATGTAGCCAATGGTTGCCTGATTGTTTGTATGGAGTTTCATTTGCTATCGAGTCAGGAAAAGGGGTCTGAAACCAGAATGTCATAACTTTATATTTGAATATTATGATGAATAATTATTATGCATAAATTATCCTTGCAGCTTCTTAAATTAAATATTACATGAACATATATTATAGCCTTAATAGATACAAACTTAGGGTTATCCTAATGTGGAACAGTGCAGGAGTTATCACTTGTGGTTTCTCGATGAAATTAATTATTATCTGAGCATACAATATAGTCTTAAGAGAAAAGGTTGGGTATGGTGCCCACTTAGGAACAGTGATATGATATATCATATCATATAGTTATGTTTGGGGTAATATGCCTTGTCAAATATTGCGTCGAAGCTATAGAATAAAATTGTGATAATACTCAATGGGTGCAAATGGATCACCTTCATTCAATCATGGTCTTTCATACGATAAGAAAAAAGAATGGTAACAATGACGTTGCAGACTTTAATTATTCTTGAAGGATAAATATTACAAGATGATACAGTTTGGTGAACATAGCATTGCGGACGAGGTGAACCACGTGAATATGGTTGTTTGGTTTTTTGTATTCTTTTTATGTTGTGCATGCTCCTTTTTTTTTGATGCTAGTATAATTGTTTATTGGTGAAAAGGTTACTAACCGTATTTGTGGATATTCATTTTTAGAAGCACATTACATTACATGATGTGTTTTGTGATTTTGTGTTTTCGTGTTGTATGTTCTATGTTTTTCTCATATAATGATGGTAATAGTGGAGGGGATTCATATGAGGGTTCTACGTACAAATCTACTGTATTCAATGTGTATAATTTGTTAGATGGACTAATAAGCTGAATAGTGTTTATCTGATAAGTGATTGGATATGCTCCATTAAAATGCCCCCACTAACCCGATTGACTCTTTACGTAAGTGACAACAAAAATAAAATATTACCCCCTCTTTACACATAATTGCATCGAGGTATAACACGTATATCACAATGTTCAAGGTGGATTTCATTAAGCTCTCATTGTTGGACCTGTTATAGATTTATTTTAAAGCCCTAGCTTAAATAAATCAGCCAATTATTATCGAAAGGATTCCGGTTTTGAAATACTGACTTGATTATTCTTTAACTTACAAGTTTAATCCTTTGTATAAAAATAGTTATAATAATATGATTATTAGATATGTAAACACTTACGATTTATAACGTGTGAGATAATAAGGTAGGTTAAATTGATTATTGTTTAAGTTTGTTTGAAAAATGTAAACAATAAATAATCTTCTACATGAATATAGGTTTTCAAATATTGAAATAAGAAGATTCCTTTAACTCTGTTTCGAAAGCATACTAATAGCACAAAGAGAAAAAAAACATATAATATTATTTTTCCTATGTCAACCTATTTACAAGATATGATAAGAATATCGAAACATAGGGTTTTCA
>LPNX010796635.1:0-76917 GCA_001517045.1 Pseudotsuga menziesii | reverse complement strand
GACCGCGGGTATGGGGCGGACTCGCGCGGTCGGACCGCGGGTTGGAAGGAAACAGTCGCGCGCAGATCGCGGGTTTAAAGGAAACAGGCGCGGTCTAGGTCGCGGGTTTCGGGCTGACAGCGGCGATCGGAGCGCGCCTATGTAATGAACAGGCGCGGTCAGATCGCGACTGTGGGCGGAAAAAACGCGGTCGGGGCGCAGGAAAAAAGGCTGACGGCGGCGAACTGGTCGCGGGTTAGGGCTTGAAATGCGCGGTCGAAGTGCAGTAAACAAGGCTGACAGCGGCGACTTGGTCGCGGGTTGGGGCCTGAAATGTGCGATCGGGTCGCGGTTGCGGAAAGAAAAGACGCGGTTTCCGACGGCCGAAAACGACAGCCGAAAGTACAGTATGGAAAAATAACAGTAAAAAAGACAGCGGAGTCGCCAAAACTGTAGCTAGGGTTTTCACCCTAGCTTGTGCTGATGAGCACCTACTAAGGAATCTGGAATCCTTAGTAGCAGTTCAATAATGCAAATAAAAAGAAACTGAAATAAAAACTAAGCTAAAGCAGTAAAAGTAGATAACATGAAATAAGAACAGCAAAGAAATGTATAATGGTGTTTTGATTAATATTACCTCCGATGAGGAGGTTGGTGGAGTTCGTTGCGCTGGTCCGATGTCGGTGGCTTCGAGCTCCGAGCTGCTCCTTCTCCTTCTCCGATGGTGGAAAATAGGCCAAAAGGGTTCTCAATGGTGAAAATAGCTTGATGGTAAGCTAGGGTTTCACGAGATGTTTTGGCAGAGTAAGGGTGCTTATGAATGTGGATGTGAAATGAGGGGTCTCCACCACTTATTTATAGTTTTTTAGTGGTGGAATGCTAGCCCATGGTTTTGGAAACCATATGGTTTAGGGCAGCTTGTTTAGGGTTTTTGTTGTTTTAGGGTTTTCCTCCTTTTTCCTCATTATTTTTATTCCTTTTCTTCCCTTTTGGGGATTTTTGCTATTTTTGGAGGATTTTTGGTTATTTTTGGAGGAAAAAGGGGTTTTTGGCCATTTGGAGGCATTTTAGGCCTTTTGGAGCCTTCTTAGATGGTTTTATGGCCTTTTGGAGGCATTTTAGGCCTTTTGGAGGCTTTTTAGTGGGATTTTCAGGGAAATATGGTAGGCAAATGGACGAATGAGCCATGAAATGGGGTAGATGAGGTAGTTAACCATTTTTGGGTGTTAACAGGTACTACCTATACCAAGCGTGGACAAATACAATATGGTAATCTATTTATATTTATTTCTCATTTAGCATAAATACTAATGTTTTTAACATAATCTACAAATTACTAATTTCATCAATGGACAATTACTCTTTTCTGCATAAACCCTAATAAAATAATAACATACCTATCTTTGAAAACTAGTAAACCTCTACTAAAAACTGTAAATAATTATAGCAACTTGAAACAAATATAAACATGTCAAATGAAGAGGTGACAATAACTTAAGGAGGTTGTTCCTCCCAACCAACTCCTGGAGAAAGTTTAGTGTGCACTTCCTCAGGACCCTTGAGCCTATTTCTTGGTCCTCCTGGTAGAGAAATGGGTGAAGTTTGTATCCTTAGGACCTTCGGTCACCTGACTGGTCGAATTACCACAGTAATCCAAACCTGCTCACAGTAGTAAGAACTTAATCCTAATAGCTACATAAGTTTAGTCTCAGTAGTTAACCCCTCAATCTCACTTTAGTAATCCCCTCCATCGAATTTCTCATGTGCACTTCATTCACCCTGAATGATCACCTCTCAGCATGAGCAGCCTCAGCTGTCTTCAATGGGAAATTTTATAATAATGCCTAGGTCTTCTGGCTCAGTTTTCACTTAATTAGTAACCTTCTCCAATTCCACTTTCTTGGGGAATCAGGACCACAAATATAGGGAAGTTTCCACCTACAACAGTTGGAAGTAGTTTGAGGATGCTGCCACTTGTCAATATACTATCCACCCAGTCTCCTCCACCAAGTGACCACTTAACACTCTTTTAACAGCTTCCCTAAGTTGTTGTCTCATAATTTATTTATTTATAAATAAAATATGTTGAATTACATTAATTGTTCTTGACTCCACTTGGTCATAAATTACAAACTTATCATAAAATATAACACAATGTTCCTCAATAACATTACATTGTTTTTGCAAATTGGGGCATGTGACACCAAGAGTCAAGTGGTTCGGACTCATATAAGGAAAAATCCAAAACTATTTGGATTTATGCACACATCTCAATGTATGTGGGTTTGAGGTCAAAATTTGTGTGTACATGGGAGTATAGGTTTAAAATTCACTTACAACAATAAACAAGGGTTTTTGAGGGATGAACTTACAAAATCAAAGTATGATACAAGTCCATGGGGCCCATAGAGTCTCTAAAGGGACAAGGAAGGCCATAAATACATGATCAACCATGTGTGGTAAAATCAGCTATAACCGATGCCCCCTAATGTGTGAGGACAGAGGGGTAACATTATGGCCGAAATACATTATAAAATACATCGCAGAAGTGGAGTAATGAATACCCAGGTGGAAGAACCTGCCATCCATCAGTATAATACAATGATAAATCTCTGCATGTGACTGGAAATACATGGAGCAGTCCTGGATACATAAGAGTACAATGGCCATGAATAGGCATGATATACAAAATGTCTCATGTGTGGTCATCGCCACGTACAATATACAATATATCAGAATATCCAAAGTGGATGAATATATACAACGGATCAAGATCTCCATAATGGATGAAGATATACAATGGATCAAGATCTCCATAGTTGACGAAGATATCTGATATACATTGGAATCAAATCACAAGAGCTGATATCTCATGAACATTGGCATGATCAAGGAGGTAGCATACATGGAATGCCACCAAGATGGAAGGTCTTCTACACAAACCTTTACGATTACATGTACTACTATGTGAATAGGTGTGTCGAGGTCAAACATAGTAGTCGATCACCTAATTACCGGTCATTGATGTATACAGTTAACAAACGTGAGATAACCCATCGATAATGAAAATGGGAATCAAAGTACCAAGTGCAATCTAACAAGTGTGAATAGATGTTTTGAGGTGAAACACTTGGAAGAATCCATTGATCAAGGATGTATTCCCAAAACTATAGATGGAAAGAGAACCTACCATTGATGACTGTAAGTCTCAAGGAACTCAATGACTCTAGAATCCTATTCTAGAATAAATGATCTGATGTCGATGGAATGGAATCTGCTGGAACGAAGGAATTAAGGCATCCCCCATCATCCAACATGAGATACTTAGCAATGTTGTATAATGTGGAAGAACTCAACGAACAAGATGTGCATGACCTAGTAACAGTACCAGGAATGGTCGACATGCAAAGTCAAGATAACTAAGGAATGTCTGACTTAGGCTTCAGCTTCCTTCGAACAAGAGCATAAGGTGAATGGTGACTGAAGGTAGGAAACATGTACTCGATATGAAAACTAGGACATCTCTGTGACACAAGAGGCATCAACAGAAGATCCATAGGGACTGAAATATTAACTAGCCGGTGGAGATAAACTCAAAGTAACATGTACAACTCTTGAAGTCAAACTTATAACTCAACAAACAGATTTAATATACAGTGCTATGTTCGAAGGCGACATGACTCAACTGCTACCAAAGACAACATCTTTTCCTATCTGGATTTTTGTTTGTTTTTTTTAAATTTTGGACTTTTTTAGATATTTTGAAAATCTTGAAAAAGAATAAAAGTTCTTTATAGTACAAATCTAGGAGGAGATGAGTGTCATGGGACAAGAAAACTAGTTCCAAGAAGTGGAACATGCCTATGCTCAATGCAAGGATATATGTGCAAGATAACGACACTCGGGGGAAGATTTCCTCCTGGTAAAGGGGATGATCAAGCTGCAAAAGATATGTAAAAGGATCTGATTGGCTAGACATGAGACAAGCTCAAGAAATATGGATGTTAACGCAAATTCATGGATCTAGAATAAATCTCAAGAAGGAAAGCAAAACCCATGAAATGCAATTAGAACTTGACATATACAAGGGAGTCCCTATGGGGAAAAGCCATCATAAAGCTCAAGGACATGGACGAACTAAAAAAGGGAGTCGCACAACCTAAAGGAGGTATCTCATCATGGGCACCAATTGAAAAAGAGGATCTAACTAGGGAACCCATGTAAAGGAAAGCTTCTACCATTTTCATAATGCCACTTCTAAGAGCACCATGAAGGTTTCATGACATCATGGAATGGGTTCGTACCTAAGGATAAGATGAAACGGTCATAAGGTCATGCAAAATATAGGAATATGTGAAATCCTAACCTATATGCTAGTTCATACATTATACATGTAATAGAAATGAACGGGTCAAACCCTTAGAGAGAGTGTACAAAATGTGTCCCCTATATGATGATAATATTAGTCCAAAATAGCTGGAAACAATCAGTAAAGAGTCCAAACTATAGGGTATCAGGAATATTGATCATGACAAATACATTCAAAGGAAACAGTGCGGTGGAAGGAATGTAAGGTTTAGATCCAATGTTCTCTTATCCACTACCACCCCCATGAGGGTAACCACTAGTGTTAAGAGTGGGAGAAGGGAGTGAAAATCCTCCATAAATGGAGTAGAGGATGGAATATGACCACTCCTGAATCTAGAAGAAAGGTAATGGGTTGTGGTGCCCCCAGTCAACACCAGGGTTCGCACTAGACTTGGAGCGAGTGATGGGATACTAGTAGTGATAACATACATGCCAGATATAAAAGGACCCGAACTCAAGAGAGCATAAATATAGTCAAGTAACCATGATCCAAAAATCCAACAAGTGCACAAAGAGCACACTCCTAAGAAAAACTACAGCCAAAATGTAAGAAATACAAGGGGAGGATAAGAGAGCTCCTAAATGCAGCAGGTATGTCTCACCTAGGAGAGGCTCCAAACTCCCAAACACTACAAGCGAAGGTATGTAACCAATTATAGTGGCCCTCAGCTTAAATGCTTAAAGTGATTGTGTTTCCTGACCACTATGTGGCTAGGAAACCTACAAAATAAGCTCTGCAAGTACCCCCTACTATACCCAGGTAAGGCAACTAAGGTCACCCCAATATAATTAATGCTCAGTCAGATAGTCACAAGTGGGATCGACCGTATGGGTAGGGTAGCAAATCCCAAAACTCAAAAGAGCCCCCAGATATGAATACGATCATGGAAATATCTCTGGCACTCACAAAAGTGACCAAGGAGCCTCCAGATATGAATACGATCATGAAAATATCTATGGCGCTCACAAAAGTGACCAAGGGTTATCCCAATCACAATCGTGCATGTCGCCTTGTGATTAACTCCTATGTAAGAGGAGCATCCTAAGAAACACTAATTATACCAAAGATTTCACTCTCTCACCTGGACAAACACCAACTTTTTTTGCTTAGTGGTCTTTGAGAATTGACTCACATTGAACTATTCCAAGACCCTAAATCCTAATATTGTTTGTGAACCCTATAAAACAAAAATGTGTAGTTCATTTTAATTAAGCATTTATTTTAATTGGTTGTGATTACTGAAAAGGAAATGGTCGTGAAACTAGTGACATGAAGATTCAGTAGTGAAATAAAAGTGTACACCTAAAAAACCATGCCAAGTGAAAATCATCGTCGAATGAAACATAGCATATGCCACTACATGAGATGCATAAAAAAATCATTCATTTCCAAATTCCAATGCAATCCTTTCTATATGAAAGCCTAAAAACAACTCTCATCCAAACAATCAATGCAAATACCTCCTTAAATCCATAAGTGAAATGCATGTACGAAAGCAACTATTTTGTATTTTCAATATAAAAGAATGAAAATGCAATAAAAGTCATTAAAAACCTCAATATTTGTAGAATCTTGAAGAATCGTGTTACACATATTTCTTGTCATGATCATATAATGCGAATCAAATAGAATTATTTTCCTTGAATCCCCAAGTTGTGAAGTTGAAAGTGGGCTACGATCCGTGATTTCATGCCTTTGTCCTCCATTGAACTTTCCTTGTGGTCAATGTGCATTACCCCTATTCATAACTCCTTTTCCCCTTGAACAACCAGCACTTCCACCACCACATTCCTTCATACAATGAGAGGTGCACTTTGAGTAATGATCTGTCTTAGTTGACAAAGAGTGGTGTTGAGTTTACGTAGAAAAAGAAGTTTCGAGAGGCTTCTCAAAGATTGGCTTTGTAGTTTTCTCATCCCTATACTTCTAGACCACCTGGGCTTGAGATCCATCATTTTAGGATCTCCCCTCCACCTCACCCATGATATTATAAATATTCTCTATCCTCCCATGGTTATAAGTATTGGCTCACCCCCCATGGGTAAATGGAGGAAGATTATGCTACAACATCAAAAATATGACCAACTATAGCTAAGGAGAGTGAGAATTTAGTAGAAAAGTTTGAAGCTTTGGAGGAAAGGTTTAATCAATAGGAGACTTATCAAAACTAAGTATTTGGTTGTAATTTCTCTATCTTATTCCATTTATGCAATAAAAGTTCCATTCCCATGAATGATATTGTGTATGAATCACTTATTTCATTGTTGCCAAATTTCTGTGGTGATAGGTTATTGGTGATGTAATCAGAGAAACCACAGTATCGAAGGTCATTTCAATACTGTGGTTTCTCCGGTTACACTTATTTCATTGTTGAACTCCTTAGTCATCATCATAGGATCATAGGTTGTACTTGGAACTTTGATCTCACATGTGATTTGTTGTGTATTTATTGAAGGTGAATCTATGGATATTAAGCACTAAAAATACAAACATATTATAGTGTATGACAGGTAAAATAATCCATTCCAATCATCTATTTGATCTTAGGGGAAGTGCTTTTAGTTGTTGTGACTGCTTTGTTCTAGCTTCAAGTGTTTCAGGCTAGGGAAACAAATTATGTTTACAGAAGGTGAGTATTTGTAGTAAGAGATATGGTGACTCTATTGGGGACTCACTGATTAGAACTTCTAGTTATTCTTGGTTCTTTTCTTGCTTCAAAATTCAATTTCTTCATTATTATATCTACTAGTTTTTTAGTTAGATTTGATTTGAGATTGATTAGATCTTCTTATATCTTTCCTTCTATAGCTTATATGTCTTATTTCCTTGCTTATAACTTTTATTTGATTCCAGTAATTGAACATTGACATCTTTTTTTTCCCTTTTTCTTGTTTTGAAATCTACAAGCGCCACCACACTTGGAAATTTTTGTAAGAGTGGCCACTGCACTTTGTTCATAGGAAGTAGGTGGTGCCACTACTCTAATCCAATGGATTGAGAGTGGTACCACCGCTCTGTTCATGTTGGAAAAAGGAAGTGCTAGATCAGTAACACTCTGTACGCTTTCTTCAAACAATGACACCAGGTAGGGTTTTTAATCCCAATGTGATTTTAAATCTTGGCATTTGTATTTTGGTTTTCTGGAGTTGTTTTGGCTTGAATCTAATATTTTCATATATGAATTAAAATATATATTTTTTGTTAGGATTTATTAGGTTATACCTTCAAGAAATAGTTGAATTAGGTTATGGGATTCTTCTCTTTTGATCTTTGGTTGAAGAAGAACTTTGAAAACAAAGTGTAGAGTTAGATCTGTGAATGTTGCTCAGTCAACTTGAAACAAAGTAGAGTGTTTATTTTATTTTCTTCATAGTTCAATTTAAGATTGTTTTCATTTTTTATTTTGAAAATTTGAGGAAAAGTGCTAAGTTAAGGTTAGGTACGAATTGTTAAGGAATTGATTGGTATTATGGACTTTCAAGTGTCTACATTTAGTTTTCTTCTTAGATATTATTCTTCTCAATAAAAAAGAAAAAAGTGTGTTGTGTGGATCTTATTTTCATTTTGAAGAAGTTTGGAAAATATGGTTCTTTAGGTAGTCACCATAGTCTTTCTTTTAAAAGAGATCTTGCCATTTTCCTTTTCAAATATTTTTCTTTTAAAGTCATGATGTGCGTGTAATATGTTTGAAAATATAGTTCTATGTTTGTTTTCTTAGTATTTTTTCATTTTGGATAAGTAGGAACCAAACCTGTATCTCTTCCTTAAGTAGGGAATTTTTTGAAAACTGAAAGACAAAGCTTTGCATAAGAATTTTGCATGGTTTTAATTTTATGTACTCATCTCATGCATTCAACTAATCATAAAATATAAAATAAAGCGCTAGTCTTAGGTTAAAATTTGTATAAAGGTGTGATAGGTTAGGGACGTCTTCCGACGTCTTTAAACGTAGGATTTGTATTTTTTTCATGCACTGCATCCCAGGGATCACATGGTTCTTACATGTACTACTGCTATATAGAACGACCTTTCATGTACGCTTGAGTTATATCGAAAGGTACTTCACGTACTCAGTGGTATATAGTAAGGACCCTTTCAAACAATTGTGCATTAGAAAACACTGCTATTGACTGGAGCTTCCAATATCTTGTGTATATATAGATACATTTTTTAGGGATACTGATACCATCTAAGTATAGCCCTTTGACCATTCTATAACCGAAATACACCAAGAAAAACACTCAGGGAGATTACTATGAACATTTCATCCAGGTAGTCGGGTGTTCAGGAAAGGGTATGGTCCCAATACTCCTTGTCCTGTTTCACTATTGGAACCTGGGATGTATTGCAAGTTGTGGTGGTTTGACAATCTTGTGAGGATCGTGAATTTTTTGCCACTCCTATCACAAGTTTTATTTTTTTCTTTAGCTTGAGTAGCATTTGGTTTTCTTGATTAGAGTGGATTATATAGAGATTTTATTTTTGAGATCAACTTAATTTTTATAAACTGGATGATTTTCCATGTAGTAGGTCCCATCGGTTACAAGGGTTATCACTGGAAAATCATTTGAATCCTCCGACTCAAACTCCCATGGAAAGAGACATAGAGAAAATTTTTGAGGCCACTAGTGCTTCTATTCCTGACTTGGAAGAAGTCCCAGTTGAGGAAGGAGATGATTTTTCTCCTCCTTCCAATACTCCCATAATGGACCTATAAATCCCACCATTAGCGGAGAAACCCTCCTCTTGGAACACATCTTTTTTCATCCCAACTCCTTCCGAAGATGTGCTTAATCGATTTCATCCTGCTGAAACGATACATCCTATATTTGGAACGGATGCTCCATTTTGGGAAACTACCCTTGGACAATCTATCTCTTAGTTTGGTACTACCACCACTGTAAATTTGTAAGCTATGGAGTTAACTTCAAATTCTATAAGGAATCTACCCTAACTTTTACCTAGTGATACCTTGGGTAGGTCATTGAACATCCCTTCTACTTCTATTTCAGCAAATGATCCATCTACACCCATAGTGTCTAGAATCGCCACTTCTAAAAGAGTGCCATAGTCAGTTCAAAATGCATTATCAATTTATTATATAGGAGGATCTTATATGCATATCATAGATTTTCCAAATGTTGGGAGTTAGTTTTTACCACCTACAATCCAAACAACTAGAGGATCTTATGTACCCTCCTTACATAATATCCTACAACGTCCCCCTCTAGGTGTTGTACCTAGTGGTCATGCTAGTTTTGGTCCTATTGGTCTTAATTCCCATCCTCCTACATCATCTTGGGTCCCTCCTCAATAGAATAACATTGGTAATAAATACCGTAGTGGGGCATAATACAATAATCCATTATATGTCCCTTATCCTTGAGGAGCTACCAATCAATTGGCTTAACCTACTTACAGACCTTAAGTCAGACCTAACCAGAACCAACCACCATTTATGGGTCAAAATGCTCCCAACAATCAACAGTTTGTTGGGCCTTATATATAACCTCAACCGACCTTTGGTCCTACTGGGGTAGCGTTACCTTATCAGTATTACAATTACCCACGACCCAATTAACAACTTCCTTCTTTGGATACCTTATATCTTCCTATTTTTTACAAGTTAATAAATTATCCCATTCAACATGACCCTTTTTGTCCTACCATCCTGGTCAAACTACCATTACACATCCCGAATTTTGATGGGAATCCAAGAGAAGATCCCAAAAACCATGTAATGAACTTCCATTTGTGGTGTTAATCCAACTCCCTAATGGATGATTCTATCGAATTGAGTCTCTTACAAAGGACATTGACTGACACAATCGCAAAGTGGTATATCAAACTTCCACAACACTCATTTATGGATTTTAATTCCTTAGAAACAATGTTTCTTAGTCATTTCCAGTTACATATCAGGTTTGAAACTGTTACAAACATTTTGAACTCTCTTTAGAAAAATAATTATACTCACATATCATATCATGTCCATGAGTGGATGAGGCATCGAATTTTAATAAAATCTCCCATTCCAAATCAAATTTTGGTAGACTAGTTCACCAAATCCTTGTTGCCTCCTATTTCTTGGAATGTGTCTATGGATGGTGTTGTCATAGAAGAGCAATATATTAGCTGGGATAAGTATTTGTACCTAGTATATTCTCAGTTAGGGACTTTGTATGATTTGATTCCTCATTCTCCTCGTCCCAACACCGATCCCACCAAGCCATTTGTAGAGACTCCTGTAGTTGGTGTTGTTGGTACAATCCAACCTTCATTCACAATGAATCCTGCTAAACCACAGAGTGATTCAACTACCACTTCTTCTATTTGCATAGTTTCTGCTGACATGAATGCCATTTATTCATCATAAACAACCAACAATAAAAAGAAAGTAAAAGGTAAAAATAAGAAGCCTGGAAACTAATAGGAGAATACCAAAAAATGATCTCAAAGAGTGATACCAAACCTAAACAAAAGGCTAAGTATCCTTGTTTTCTATGTGGGGATGATCATTTCATGAAACAGTTTCCTTATCATGAAGAGATCAATAAGTTTTTAAAAAACAACCCCACACTAGCTATATTAAATGACCCCTTTCCATCCTAGGATCAATTGATCAACCATACCTCTTCATATGGTCCTTCCTCCTCTATTGAATACATTTGAATGATGTACATCAATACTGTTGCGTTGACTACTAGAAGTCAGACATATGATAAAACACCTGATAAGAAATATGAGGGTGCTTATCCTTAGAAGAATCCTTCCATCAACCCTTCTCCTCCAACTCCTTCTAATGGTCCTCTCATTATTGAGAAACCTAGTTTTGAGACAATCTCACATCCTCTTAATAGTACAATCTGTAAAAGCATTTTCAATCCTAGTGCTTGTTGACAAAAACCCATTAAAAAAGGGTTCCCTCTCTTTTGACACCCAAACCATTGCGATCTCCTTGAGCATCAGCCTAGATAGGTTTTACCCCGTCCGAAAACACCCGCAAAGCAAATGAAGTATCTCCTAAGATGTTCAAGGGAGAGCTAAAGGAACCAAGTTTCCACAGAATGAGAGAGGACCATGTGCATCTAGTTAAAAACTTAGTGCATCATTATTCAACCAATCAAATCATCTAACTTATGCATTAATAGAACCATATCATCATTCAATAGATCACATTACTATACAAGAATTGCAATAAGCACATTGATGCACAAACATATCTAACAAAATAACATCATTCAAAGCAGGGAAACATCGCATCATTACAGACCCATGTCGCATATACACATTAAATTCATAATTGAGTCACAAAATACAATAAAACAGGAAAATATAAAATGACACAACAGTTTTGCTCAGCTTCTGTCATGTGATATTAAACTTTGCACAAAACCACAGATTCTCCAAAACAGTTCTTCAATACACGAATCGACAGATCTTGATTGATGCACATATCTCACATAACATGAAAAAACTTATCTCTCAATATCATCCAAAAGTTAAAAGGTAATTTTACATTTGCAATTTGACATCTTCTTATAGGCTTGTGCCTTTACAATCGAGGTCCACTTAACTAATTTTCTAACTAAGTCTTAACCAATTCTACAAAACATGACAATAATCCATGTAATGCAGTCCAAAATGAACAACATACATAAAATAATGCAACTCCATATCTTTTACCTTTCCCAACATCCATGATGCTACGCAACTATCTTATCCCAAAACCCCTTCCAACAGGCCCCCAACACAATCTTGTGGTTACCCTCGAGCCACGTTAGCTTGAAGTCGTCGTACACATTGAAGAACCAAGAAAGAATTCTAAAATTTTGAGTGTTTCACTTGCCACAAGTTGGGACACATTTCCCTCAATTGACCCATGAAATAAAAAAGGATTAAAAATATGAGAAGGTTTCAGGCCCATGCCGTTGAAGATAGTGATAAAGTTGAAGAGTAAACAAAGAATGATGAACACTCATGTGAAGAATATGTTTTAATCTATGATCTAACAGGATCAGTCTCATTAGGAAATGACACATGATTAGTTGATAGTGGTTCCTCCAATCACATGATTGGTTACAAGGAATCACTCTCATGCCTTGAACAAAAGGAATCTCCACACAAAGTGATGCTTGGAGATGATTCCCAATATCCCATGTGTACAAAAGGTAAAACCATAGATGATGCAGTGGAGATTGGAGTTGAAGAAGGAAAACTCTACAAATTTAAGGGACATATAGATTTAGAACTAGCAGCTAGTAGTGTCAACCCATGTGAGCTATGTCATAGAAGACTTCCTCATGTTTAGTACAAAACTCTTCCAATTGTAAGCAAGGTTGTGACTAGCTTACCGAAAATTCAAAAGAGCATGAAGGAGTGTGCACAAGGGATGAATACTAAGAATCCTTTTCCAAAAAGTGGTAGAAAGGAAAAAGGCATCTTATATATTATTCACTCAGATATATATGGTCCAATACAAACCACCTCATTAAGTGGGTACGCCTAATATGCTTCTTTTATTAATGACTATTCTCAAAAGACTTGGATATACTTCTTGAAAAAGAATCATGAAGTGTTTGAAAGATTCAAGGAGTTTAAGGCTTTATTATAAAACCTCTTTGAGAATAAAATCAAGAGTCCGAGTTCAGATAATGGAGGAGAGTTCATTTCAAATGAATTCAATTAGTTTTGCAAAGAATCCGGGATTAATATTAGCACACCATTCCCTGTAATCCACAACAAAATGGTGTGGCAGAAAGAAATAATAGATCTATCATGGGAGCTATGAAAGTTATGATAAATGATCAAGATATTCCAATGTACTTGTGGGAAGAAGCAACAAGAAAAACATTATATGTACAAAATATAATTTCCCACAGTGCTCTTGGGAATAAAACTCTAGAATAAATGTTTTTCAGAGAAAAACCAGAGAAAAGTCATATAAATATATTTGGTTGTCATGTTTACATTCACATTACCAAGGAGAAAAGGAAAAATTTAGATCCTTTAGGAAAGAAGGCATTGTTTGTAGGATATTGTAATGTCCCGGTTTTGACCCCGTTACATTAGATGTATATGATGTGTATATTGTAAATGAACATGGTGTGGAGTTAAAGGCCAAGGCCCCACCATTGATCGATTATGCTATGTTTTGGGATTTAAATTTGTCACCAATGGTATATCGGGGCATGCGGCATGTGTTTTGAGTTTATCACCATGTAAATATGCATCTATAATTAAAATGAATAGAACCAGCTATGCTCACGGAAACTAAATCGAAAGGGGCATGATTTTCACAAGGATAAGGATTGGGGGAAACTGTCAACTTTGGCCAATAAGGCAAATTACCCATGTGTCTTCTTTCCTAGTCTTACCCAACCACCTGCAATTAATAATTGCTGCTATTAGTTGAGGCAGTTATTGTTTTGGGATTGGGGTGGCAAGACTGTCAGTCCATGCCTCCATGCACACTCCACCCATAGTTGACTTCTAAATGGAAAGGAAAAATGACTATCACAGACACAAGGGATTTTCTTCTTCTCTCCACGAGTTGCTGAGCACCCACGCACTAAAAATTCGCGTCCTCCTAGTAGCTGTTCACCTTCACGCACTTCCCATTTGGTCGCTCACTGTTTTCACGCATAGGAATTTCCCTGGGTTTTACCCACATGATTTTCTCCTACAAATTCGTGTCCTCTCCATTGCTGTGCATTCTCACACAGAGGGATTCCTTCCCGTTTTGGTCTTCACGCACAGGATTTTGCTGGATTTACCCACGCAGCAGTTTTTCCTCTGCAGATTGGTGAATAGTGTGGCCGTATCCTGTACTCACGGGATGATTTTGGGTTCTGCATTGTTGCTCATGCTCACCCACAGGTTGGGAGACTGTAATTTCTTCCCCAACTCGGTCTGTGTATGTTTTCTGGGTGATTTCGTTGCCTAGGACAGGCCGTGTTTTTCCACGTTGTTGGTTGTGTTGGTTGTGGTCTTCCTTACATGCTGGGGGCTATTGTAAATTCGCCTGAGAGTCATTTTGGCCATGATAGGGCCAATAATGACTTAGAATTCGTTTTCCCTGTTTAAGCTGTGACAGTTGACTTGATTACATACATGCAATTGTTGGTCTTCGGACTGTGAGAGGAGTAGGGATGTTGGCATAGTTTTGCTTGATAAACCTGGTGGCTGGAACCACACAGACAGAGCTAGAGGGCTGGCCTTCTTCTCCACCACCCCTGAATAGCACTGGAAGGGAATGCAAGGCCTAAGGGACTGTGTAGCAGAGAAGGGACTGATTCCTTGTGTTGGGTGTGGATGGGTGTCTTAGTGGTCAGGCTAGTTCTAGTGTAGGCGTCCTAGGCTCTGTAATGAGCTCACCAGCTTAGCAATCTGCCTTCTCTAACTCCCTAATGGCCTGATAAACCCAACTATGTTGGCTTGGCTGTGCTTTGTGTATCCCTGGCTATGTGTAAGCCTGCTTGTTCCCTTATTCCTTGGAGAATCATGTCCAGATCGGGGGTGGCAGCACTGCTGAGAGATTAAGGAGCAAGCTGGCCTATGGTTGGGTGGAACGTTGCAGCGACGTAGCTGGTTGCGGAAGGAGTTCTTCATAAGATAAGTGATCTGTCCATTTTACTTATGCAACTGTAATGTCTATTAATGAATATGCAATGAACATGTTGAATGAATGCTGGCTTAAATGTATGATGTTTCTGTTGTGTATGATAGATGATTGCATCTGTGCATGATAAATGTTCATGTGTGTATGTTTAAGCATTCTGTTTATGAATTTTTAAGCCTGTACATGTTCATGGGGCGGTTAGCCCGGGTGGTCAATGATTGAGTCGTGTCTTCCTTGCCGGTCGGAGGCATGGGGACGTGACAGCATGGTATCAGAGCTCTGGGTTGCAGCAATGGGCCTCTATGGGCCAAGAAAGAGTAGTTGATAGAGGGCAGAATTACCCTCTATGTCTAGCAGAACAGCAGTGGGCAAACGAATTCAGAAAATGGTCTAAGGGTTGAGCGGTCGGACCACTAGTGGAACTGACTTCCGTCATTGCAGAAGGACTGGCAGAATGGACGTCCGTCGTTGCGGACGAATGGGTGAAGTTTCCCGTCCGACCGTTGCAGAAGAAGTTTGAGTTGTGTTCCACCGTTGCGGAAGTAAAGGAACAAGTCTTCCGATGAGGAAAGACGTCTGTCGTTGTGGAAGGGTTTGCATAGTTAACCTCCGCCGTTGCGGGAGAAACAATGATTTTCCCATCCGCCGTTGTAGACAGTGAAGCGATTCCACATCCGATGTGAAAGACCGGCGACAGCCGACGTGGTCGAAGAAAGACAAATTTTGAAATTTTTTGTCTAAGTGTTGTGAAATCAGAGGTGGGAGTGATCTTTCGTCCGCCGTTGCGGAAGGATTCGCGAAGTGAACTTCCGCCAATCGAAAGGGAAATTGGTTCAACGCCCGACGTTGATATTTCTCCAAGTAAGAACGGATGTCAGAAGGATTCGGACTTTTGTGAGCCGTTGTTGCGGAAGCAGAGGCATTAAGGCTTCCGATCCAAAATTCAGCCGATGCCCGACGATTAAAGTTGTTCTAAGTGCCAATCGGGAGAAGTTAAGGTTTGGCGAGCCGTCGTTGCGAAAGCCAAAGTTATTTGGCTTCCGATGTCGAAAGTATGCTGACGTCCGACGTTCAAGTTGTTCTAATTGCCAAATTGGAAGGAAGAATGCTTCTGACTTCCGATGTTGCGGAAGAGGAAAGAGAAGGAGTGTCCACCGTTGTGGAAGCTGAAGGCATTTGCCGCCCGATCAAAAAGACTGCCGATGCCGCAAGAGAAAGTGCGCCGATCAGAAGAGGAAAGGGAAGTAGCGTCCGCCGTTGTAGAAGCCGAAGGCATCCGACAGCCGATGTGGAAGGCATCCGATTGCCAATATGGAAAGGCATCCGACAGCCAATGTGGAAGGCACCTGATTGCCGATATGGAAAGGAATCCGACAGCCAATTTCAATTGTTTTCAGAGGGATTTTTTAGCTTTTTTTCAGGGGAATTTTCAGGGCTGAAAAGGAGAAATTGGCAGCAATCTAATGCGCCAGATTGCATGAAAAATCAATAATTTACAAAACAAAAAACAAAAAACAAAACGAGGGCGCTGCCCTCGACCCGCACTGCAGTGGCGCAGGGAAGCCACAAGGGGGAAAGCCCCCTTGACCCCCGTCGTCCCCCTCAGATAGACGTTCTTGGATGAAGAAAATTTTGTGTGGTTGGGCATTTGTAATTTTATGATTATTCCAAGAGAAGGTAAGTAATGTTGATTTGTATCAATGTATGCATCTAACAATTGTGTTATTAACACATTTGTAGAGTCATAATTTACCCTCAAGGGCAGTATTCCAAGTAGTGCAGTTTGATAAGTAAGGGGTGGTTCAGTATGAGAACCCAGGATGGGTATGATGCTCAATATTATTACAAGAGATTAGAAGATGCCATGGGAGAAAATTCCCGAAATAGAAATGATGACATTAAGTCTAATGGAAGGAGATTCCAAGAGACACCGTCAGATGTTGCAGCCACTATGAGAAGCTTGATTAAAGCCCAAGAAGAGCAACATCAGTTGAATGCTTCCATGTTACAGAGTTTGACAGACTTGCAAAGAAAGATACACTCTGGATGAGGTACAGCAAGACCAAAAGGTAGTAAGAGCAGTACTAGGAGAAGGAGAAGGACTCCTAGTGGATCATCTGATTCTGAAGAATCCAGCGGGGATTCAAGTTCTTCTTCTCATAGAAGAAAAAAAAGAGACACCATAGGGATCGCACTCGAGATGAATTTAAAAAGGAAAAACCTCCTACATTTGATGGTGAGGTAAGGACTGGACAAGAAGCTAAAGCTTGGCTTCTAGGGATAAAGAAGTACTTTCAAGTGCATGATTATTCGGGAAACATGAAGGCAAGAGTTTCCATATTCAATCTGAATGGAAGGGCATCCATTTGGTGGGAACACTTCAAGCAAGTGAAGAGGATCAGTGAAAGGAGACTTAAGTGGAAGCAGTTCAAGAAGTATTTCAAGCAGAAATACCTCTCTGACAGGTATTATGATGACAAGATTAAGGAATTCCATGAGTTGAGATTGGGACAGCAGACCATGGAAGAGTATGCAAATAAGTTTTTGGAGCTGTTGAGGTATGTCCGGTACATCAGGGATGAAAAAGTAAAGGTCCAACGTTTTCTGAGTGGATTACCTCAGTCTTATAAAGATAGAATTGAGTTTTATGAACCCAGAACTCTTGAAGAAGCAATAAGGAAGGCTAAGTATTGCTATGAGCAAAGCAAGGGTAAACCAGATTACCATAAGACATGGAAGGACAAGAAGAATGAGAAGTTTGACAAAAGGAAGAAAGGTTTCAAACCTTCTAACTTCAAGAATCAGTAGAAGCAACCCTCTCAAGCTGCGAGTAAGCTGGTTGGAGTGATAGGAGAAAAGCCTAAGGATCCATAATAGAATAGAGGGCCACTTCAGTGTTGGAAATGTGTAGGACCCCACATGCACAGGAATTGTCCACTTGAGAATGAGAGTGTAAGACCAGCTTATAACGTTCAAGAAGCAGAAACAGTGGGTCAAGTAGCAAGGGCAATTCCTAGGATCTATGCAGCACTAGAGGACTGTCAAGCAGATCACCAGTCAGCTGTGGTTGAAGTAGCAGGTAAGATTGTTGAGCAATCTGTTTCTATTTTGATTGACCCTGGTTCTACACATAGTTACATTACTCCCAAAGTAGTGGAAAATTGTGCTTTTAAGAAAGTAAAGCATAGGAAGTCTTGGTTAGCTCAGCTAGCCACTGGAACTAAGAGAAAAGTCAGTGAAGTGGTAGAGAAATGTCCATTGGTCATGAATGGATTGGTCACTTGTGTAGATCTGAATGTTCTACCACTTGGTTCCTATGACGTTCTCATTGGAATGGATTGGTTAGAAGCTCACAGGGTGAAGCTTGACTGTTATAATAAGACCTTTGAATGCATGAATGAAGAAGGGAAACTCGTAGTTGTGAAAGGTATTCCAAAGGTGATTTCAGTATGGCAGGTTTCAGCAATGCAGTTAAAGAAGTTCTGTAGGAAGGGTTGCCAGTTGTATGCAGCTCAGATTTTGGAGGAATCGAGAGATGAAACTCCTCAGTTGGAGGACTATCAGGTGTTACAGGAATTCAGGGATGTGTTTCCTAATGAGATTCCAGGGCTTCCTCCAAAGAGGGACATCGATTTCACAATTGTATTGTGCCAGGAGAAGCACCAGTGTCCAAGGCACCCTACAGGATGAGTACACCGGAAATGCTAGATTTGAAAATACAGCTACAAGAGCTGTTGGAAAAGAAGTATATTCGGCCTAGTGTGCCTCCCTGGGGAGCACCAGTTCTATTTGTAAAGAAGAAAGATGGTACCCTCAGGTTATGTATCGATTACAGACAGTTGAACAAGGTTACGGTGAAGAATAAGTACCCTTTTCCTAGGATTGATGACCTCTTTAATCAAATGAGGGGAGCAAGGGTATTTTCCAAGATTGACTTGAGGTCTGGTTACCATTAGGTAAGGATCAAGGATGAAGACATTCATAAGACAACCTTCAAAACGAGGTATGGGCATTATGAGTTTGTAGTGGTACCATTTGGCCTCACAAATGCACCAGCTACATTTATGTGCCTTATGAATAGCATCTTCAGCAAGTATTTGAACAAGTTTGTTCTTGTTTTCCTTGATGACATTCTTGTTTATTCTAAGAATGAGGAAGAGCATGAAGAGCATTTGAGATTGACATTGAAATTGCTTAGGGAGCATCAGTTGTATGCAAAACTGAGCAAGTGTGACTTCTATCGAGATAGAATTCAGTATTTGGGTCACATTATCTCAGAAGAGGGTATATCTGTGGACCCTGAAAAGATTGAAGCCATTATGAATTGGCCTACTCCAAGAAATGTGACAAATGTAAGATATTTCATGGGACTTGTAGGATACTATAGGAGATTCATTGAGGGATTCTCCAAAGTTGCACATGCCATCACTTCTTTGCAAAAGAAGGGGATGAAGTTCGAATGGACATCGAGGTGTGAAGAAAGCTTCCAGCGGTTGAAGAGTCTTCTCACTAGTGCACCAGTATTGAAGGTTGCAGATCCAGAGAAAGACTTTGTGGTGTGCATCGATGCATGCGGACAAGGGCTTGGAGGAGTCCTTATGCAGGACAACCATGTGATATGTTATGAGTCAAGAAAGTTGAATGAGCATGAGAAGAACTACGCCACTCATGATCTAGAGCTTGCAGCCATAGTACATGATCTCAAGATGTGGAGGAATTACTTGATGGTTAGGATATTTGAGCTCAGAACAGACCATTGTGGTCTAAAGTATCTGTTTGATCAGCCTACGTTGAATGCTAGGAAAGCAAGATGGCTGGAATTTTTATGTGAGTTTGATTTTGAAATCAAGCACATAAAGGGAAAAGAGAATAAGGTAGCTGATGCACACAGCAAGAAAGTGCAATAAATGCATGTAGCATCTCTTAGTATTTGCCAATCAGATTTGAGGCAGCAGATTGTTAATCATGTTGTCGGAGACGAATTGTATGAGCAGGTAAAAGACAAGTTGCAGCAGCAAAGTCTTGAGAAGAGGTATGAGGGATATAAATTGGAAGAAGATGGGATTCTCACTTATAAAGGCAAAATTTATATTCCAGATGTAGCAAATTTGAGGAGAGTTGTTATGGATGAAATCCATCAAGCTCCATATTCTGGTCACCCAGGATATCAAAAGACAATTGCTACAGCTAGAAAGCAGTACTTTTGGCCATGAATGAAAAAGGATATGGCCGAGTACATTTCAAGGTGTATGAAATGTCAACAGGTAAAGGTTGAGCATCGACATCCAGCAGGTTTGTTGCAGCCTTTGCCAGTTCTGGAATGGAAATGGGAAGTTATTTCCATGGATTTTATTATAGGATTGCCGATGACTTGGAGACAACATGATTCTACCATGGTTGTGGTGGAAAAGTTGACTAAGGCAGCACATTTTATACCAGTTAAGTATACGTATGAGACTGGCGACATTGCAAAGATCTTCATGAAAGAGATATTCAAATTGCATGGATTGCCTAAGGCAATAGTATCTGACAGAGATGTCAAGTTCACTTCCAACTTTTGGAAGGGGTTGTTTGTAGATTTGGGTACAAAGCTAAACTTCAGCACTGCATACCATCCTTAGACAGATGGTCAGACAGAGAGAGTTAATCAGGTGCTTGAAGATACGCTTCGCATGTATGTGATGGACAAACCAACCAAGTGGGAAGATTACTTGCACTTGGTAGAGTTTGCTTATAACAATGGACAGCAAGCATCCTTGGGGATGAGTCCATATGAAGCTTTGTATGGAAGAAGGTGTAGAACACCAGTGACTTGGGATAACCCAGTGAACCAGATTGTACTTGGACCGGAATTGCTCAAGGAAATGGAGCAAGAGCTTGCAGAGATCAGGCAGAAGCTAAAAGCAGCACAGGACCGATAGAAAACCTATGCAGATAAGCATAGGGTGAATAGAGAGTTCAGTGTTGGGGATCATGTTTACCTCAGAGTGAGGGCATGGAAGAGTTCCTTGAAGCTTGGAAGTTGTGCCAATTTTTCACCAAGATACTGTGGGCCGTTTGAAGTGCTTGAAAGAATAGGGCCAGTTGCATATAGACTTGCATTGCCTGCTAGCACTAGAGCTCATAATGTTTTTCATGTTTCTTTGCTTAAGAGATATGTACATGATCCTAACCATGTGATCAATTGGGATGTGATTTAGGTGGAACCCGAGGGAGAGTTCCGAATCGAGCCAATGTGCATCCTCGACAGGAAGGTCACCATGCTCCAGAACTGAGCCATAGGGTAGGTAAAGGTGCAATGGGAGCACTACGGAACTGAAGAGGCTACATGGGAGCTGGAGGATGCCATGCGATTGGCACATCCATTTTTGTTCAATTCTGCGGAACACTGGGGTGATACCAGTGTAACATTTTGTTCAAATTTTGTAAGGCACTGAGGACAGTGCTATTGAAGTGGGAGGGGAATGTAATGTCCTGGTTTTGACCCCGTTACATTAGATGTATATGATGTGTATATTGTAAATGATCATGGTGTGGAGTTAAAGGCCAAGGCCCCACCATTGATTGGTTATGCTATGTTTTGGGATTTAAATTTGTCACCGATGGTATATCGGGGCATGCGGCATGTGTTTTGAGTTTATCACCATGTAAATATGCATCTATAATTAAAATGAACACAACCAGCTACGCTTGTGGAAACTAAATTGGAAGGGGCATGATTTTCACAAGGATAAGGATTGGGGGGAATTGTCAACTTTGGCCAATAAGGAAAATTACCCATGTGTCTTCTTTCCTTGTCTTACCCAACTACCTGCAATTAATAATTGTTGCTATTAGTTGAGGCAGTTATTGTTTTGGGAGTGGGGTGGCAGGACTATCATTCCATGCCTCCACACACACTCCACCCATAGTTGAATTCTAAATGGAAAGGAAAAATGACTATCACAGACACAAGGGATTTTCTTCTTCTCTCCACGAGTTGCTGAGCACCCATGCATTGAAAATTCACGTCCTCCTGGTAGCTGTTCACCTTCACGCACTTCCCATTTGGTCGCTCATTGTTTTCACGCATAGGAATTTCCCTGGGTTTTACCCACGTGATTTTCTCCTACAAATTCACATCCTCTCCATTGCTGTGCATTCTCACATAGAGGGATTCCTTCCCGTTTTGGTCTTCATGCACAGGATTTTGCTGGATTTACCCACGCAGCAGTTCTTCCTCTGTGGATTGGTGAATAGTGTGGCTGTATCCTGTACTCACGGGACGATTTTGGGTTCTGCATTGTTGTTCACGCTCACCCACAGGCTGGGAGACTGTAATTTCTTCCCAAACTTGGTCTGTGTATGTTTTCTGGGTGATTTCGTTGCCCAGGATGGGCTGTGTTTTTCCACGTTGTTGGTTGTGTTGGTTGTGGTCTTCCTTACATGCTGGGGGCTGTTGTAAATTCGCCTGAGAGTCATTTTGGCCACGATAGGGCCAATAATGACTCAGAATTCGTTTTTCCTGTTTAAGCTGTGACAGTTGACTTGATTACATACGTGCAATTGTTGGTCTTCGGACTATGAGAGGAGCAGGGATGTTGGCATAGTTTTTCTTGATAAACCTGGTGGCTAGAACCACACAGACAGAGCTAGAGGGCTAGCCTTCTTCTCCATCACCCCTGAATAGCACTGGAAGGGAATGCAGGGCCTGAGGGACTGTGTAGCAGAGAAGGGACTGATTCCTTGTGTTGGGTGTGGATGGGTGTCTTAGAGGTCAGGCTAGTTCTGGTGTAGGTGTCCTAGGCTCTGTAATGAGCTCACCAGCTTAGCAATCTTCCTTCTCTAACTCCCTAATGGCCTGATAAACCCAACTGTGTTGGCTTGGCTGTGCTTTGTGTATCCCTGGCTATGTGTAAGCCTGATTGTTCCCTTATTCCTTGGAGAATCATGCCAAACTCGGGGGTGGTAGCACTGCTGAGAGATTAAGGAGCACGCTGGCCTATGGTTGGGTGCAACGTTGCAGCGACGTAGCTGGTTGTGGAAGGAGTTCTTCATATGATAAGTGATCTGTCCATTTTACTTCTGCAACTGTAATGTCTATTAATGAATATGCAATGAACATGTTGAATGAATGCTGGCTTAAATGTATGATGTTTGCACTGTGTATGATAGATGATTGCATCTGTGCACGATAAATGTTCATGTGTGTATGTTTAAGCATTCTGTTTATGAATTTTTAATCCTGTACATGTTCATGGGGCGGTTAGCCCGGGTAGTTAATGATTGAGTCACGTCTTCCTTGCCGGTCGGAGGCATGGGGACATGACAGATATAGTGAATAATCAAAATCTTATCAGATATACATCCTATGATACTGTCAAGTTGAAGTTAGCAAAGAAGTCACATTTGAAAAAGATACATCCTTCAGGAATTAGTTAAATAAAGATAAGGAACATGAAGTGGAGAATGAAACTCCCAAAACTATTGAAAGTCTTAGATAAGTAAAAAAAATAGAAGAAGTCTAGATATATGAAGAGCATGATATCACATAACCTCAGCTACCTAATATTTACTAAGTGATTTTATTTCTCCAAAGAGAAAACCTACCTGCACTCGTGAACTAAATGAAGAAGCAAAAATAAATGGTGTTCCTGAAGGAACCATGTGTTGGAAAGGGGTTGGAGGTAAGTGAGTTGCACAGCATATAGGATGATGTGCATACTCACTTGACACCATGCAAGTAAAAGATAGCGCGATAGGATAAAAATAGACCACTTTTTGATATTTCCATGTCACTTTTTGTACTTATTGACCATTTCTTCAGAACATTGGTCCTTAGTGGTTAAGTTAGTTAGAAGTTTGTTAGAAGTTAGTTATAAGTGGACCTTGAATGTAAAGGAACAAGCCTATAAATAGAATAATTATGCATGAGAGATATATCTACATGGAGAATGAATACCCGATAAGAGACTAGACAGGGTCATACTGGATCATTGTCTATTTTGATCTGCGGATTTAATATGATGTGATGTAGATTGATCTGAACTTTTATTTCCCTTTATCTTTTCCTGTTTTACATTGTTGTGATTCTGATCTTGAATGATGAATAGATCTGCATATGAATGGATAATGCGATGCTTTCCACTTATGGATACTATCATCTTTTAGATTTGTTTTTCCCACTGGTAGATTTGTTGTAATGATGAATGAATAAATGTGACATGATGAATGGTTCAGTAAGTATATTAGATATGGAAATTAATTTGATGAACCTCTGATTCCCTAGCCCTCCTCTATCCTGCAGAAACTTGGTTCTGATAGCTCTCCCTCGAACATCTCAAGTGATACCTCATCTGCACTATGGGTGTTGCTAGACAGGGTAAAACCTATTTGGGCCAATGCTTAGGGAGATCGTGACGTGTTAAGCATTGATAGAGTAGAAGCCCTTGGGTTTTGTTGGTAGGGATTGCACCAATAAATGCTTCCATTGTTGGGACCTCATTGCGACTGAGAGGAGGGTATGTAGCATCCAACAAATGGTTACCCAAGAATGGATGTGGAATTCGATGTGACCAAAAATTCTAGATTGTTTTGATCAGAAGCTGAGAGAATTTGCTGAAGCAGAAAATCAGAACCGTGGAATGAAAAAAAACAAGTGGTTAGGGAGATATATACACGACAGTCCACATGAATACTTCTTGAGTGAATTTCCTATCATATTGTATGAGTGGCTAGCGTGATTCACATACAAGAATACAAACTTTCAAGGAGGAGAACCAATGTTCTAGACCCCTGAACTAATCAAGGAGCTGTAGGAAACTGACAATAGAGCATTGTGCAGCATCAAGGTCTAGTTGGATAGTATCCTAGAAGGATATATCACTAAGTTCACTGTCGATGCCAATGAATGTTATAGAAAAGCGGAGATGGATTTCTTCAATGGACCCAGAGGTAGGTTCTTATTATCGCTTCAATTATCAATTAAAATGCTGGTTTGCGAAAAGGGTATACTTAAGATGCACTTAGATTAGTAAGACTCTGGTGTGCAGAGGATGTGGATACCGTGACCAAGGGGGGAGACAAATGAGAAGATAAGGGGTAGATGGGTTCAAGTTTCAATGGGATTGGGAGGGAAGCCAAGGAAGGAATTGGTTGTACAAGGGGAGGAGTAAGGCTCTGACTAGAGAAGAAGCAGAGGACAGGGGAAGTTCTTGGTACGATCTGGATGAAAGAATGGAAAGGACAATCACATGGGATGAAGTGACCCTATAGTGATGATGAGGATGACTAGGCCTAGGCTATGCCTGGAACAACGGTAATATCAAACCTTGGAAGCAATGTACCCATGCCTCCGTGCACTACTCAAAACTCAGGAAAAAATCCAAGTCCCATGTTGACTTGTCTAATGTGCCAGAAATAGTCTAGTAGTAGATCATTATCTGTAGCAAGGCATCCCAAGATGGCGGGAAATGACATGAAGCTACCCTTGTTCCATGGAAATGGGACCAATGATCCTGAGCAGTACTAGTTTTTATGTGAAGCAGTGTGGACTATTAGACACGCCACTGATGATGATGTAAAGAAAGGACAAATAGAAACTACTCTGAGGGGTCATGTGCTCAATTGGTTTATGAATTTTATCCAAGTTCCTCTAGGGATTCCAATGAAGACACTGGATGAGATCTAGATGAGATTAATCGAGGAATTCAAAAAACCAAAGTCAAAAGCACAATACAGTATAGAACAGAAGGAAATTAAGAAATTTCCTAATAAGACCATTTGGGACTTTGATCAGAGATTCAAAATACTGTGACTAAGTCGAAAGAACAATACATTATAGATATCAAAGAAATTAAGAAATTTCCTAATGAGACCATTTGGGACTTTGATCAGAGGATCAAAAAAATGATTGCCATAGTCAATTTTTCTATAAGTGATGTCCAACATAAAGAATGGTTTATTGTAGCATTGGTTTCTCATATCTGACAACCATTCATGCAGCAAAAGATAGTGACGCAGAGCGAAGCCCTGGAGATTGAGATGAAGCTCAAAGCTTCACCTATTGGGGAGAATGTAGTCGGGACGAATCAAATTCAGGTGCAGCTATCAAACCTCACACTCTAGCTGTAGGATATGAAGGAAGGTAAGGAGGAACACAAAAATATTTGGTGTACTCGGTTTCACGCAGATGGCCACACCAAAGATACTTTCCCTGAATTTAGAAACTATCTATTATCTGGAGCTCCAAACCCATTGAGTAGCAGTAGTGTGCATTGCTGTCGTATATGCCAAGTCTATGGACATCGGCATGAGGACTATAGCTATATGAAAAAGATGGTGTCGAAGCCTGCTAATTTATACTATTCATTTTGTCACTCAGTTGGGAATGAGGATAGAGACTGTCGAGAATATGATCTGCTTCAAGATAGAACTTATGATTCATATTTTGTGAAGGGTGAAGGCCATCGCAGAATCCAACAATCGCATCTATAGCCTTAGATGGTCAGTTCTCAACCACAACTACAGTACACACTGTCACCGTCGATGCATGTTTTTCCACCATAGCCACCACTATATTTTGCACTGCAGTAGCCATATAATGAAAAGCCATTAGCCTAGGCACATCCACAATACATTCAAGCAATGTAATTTTTTCAGCAACAACCAAATCCCTCACCACAATAGGAACCTCAACCATATCACCCATAGTAAGGAGGATTCCAAGGCAGAGGAGCAAGATTTGGACGAGGAGGGGAACAAGGTCGCACATATGTACAATGCTATAATTGTGGAGTATTCAGGAATTATAAGAGATACTCCCCACACTTGTAGTGCTCATGCATGTACTATGTAGCGATTGATCATATCGTGGATAACTTCTCGTAGTTAATCGCAAGATGGAAAATCGGGAACGTTCCGCAGTTACAAAATAAATCCTAGTTGTAGACTTGGAATCAACTACCAGCCCAGAACTAGTTAGAGAGCCATGACCAGAATCAAGTTCCTCTCCAAAACCAAATTGTGAATTAGTCGATGAACCCACCTGTAAACTAAAATCCACCAATGGCTCAGACTCCACCAATGAGCTAGACTTAAGGTCCAACAGTTGCGATGATTTCAGCAGAGTCGAGAACACAGGATGTGGACGTCGCCATTTTTACTTATGGAGGTGCAACGATGGGAGATGATGGACTGTGACCATAATTTTGATTAGCTAGGAAGAATAAAGTGTCCTTTAATATCGTGACTGAAAAATAGACTTTTCTTGAAACTCAAGACGTGATCAGATGAAATATTGGTAAGTTTTCTATCTATGAAATGCCATCCGATTTTGGTTTATCCTTAAAAGTAGGACCATCGCATCAGCATGGTACCTTGCAGCATTTCTTTGAGAAATTATTAGCACTAGAACGAGATCCCGAGGCTCTTTTTGAGCTTGAGAGTTTTTTGTACCGTTTAGGAAAGGATCTGAAGGACTCCGCAGTGAACTCCTTGTAGAAGAAAAAGACAAGTAAAGAGATGCGTATGAATATACATATTGGTGACTATGAGGTGGACTCAGTCATCCTAGACCTGCGATCGGATGTGAACATCCTGACTAAGCATACCTGGGAAAAAATGGGGAGCCCAATGTTGGGTTGGTCCCCTATGCAGCTGCGATTGGTGAACCACAGTAAGGTGCAACCAATTGGACGGGTAATGAACTTGGTTGTTGATATTGAAGGTATGAGAACACATGATGGCTTTGATGTGATTGAAGTTGTTAATGGAGACGGATCCTATTCCGCGTTGCTGGGGATTGGATGGGCCAATGACAGTATGGTTGTGATTAATTTTAATAAGTGAATGATGACATTCAAGAATAAGGACATTCGATTCATCGCACCCATGGATCCAACTGAGGACCAAAGATATATTGAACCTATGAAGGATGAAGTTGTCAAGGGGTGGGATCATGCATAAAACATCTCTGAAGATTATATCCACTTGACTTCCGATGGGGAACTTGGTTGGCACAGCAGTAGCTCAATGTCCTCTGATTCTGATGATGTGCTAAAAAATTGGCAAAACTGAATGCATGATTTATCCTTTAGAAAGTGTGGTATGATTACGCAAACTCTATGTCATGTTGTGACTTAAATGGTTGAATTTATAGTATATGAAGGGTTACCAAAGCTATATACATTCTTAAGAGTATTTGAATAAAAAGTATTAGAGCCACAATGACTACTGGCACTGTTGGAATCACTAACGGATACTCTATCCCACTGGTGGGAAGCTCATAAGAAAACAATTACCGAATGGAAGCAGTGTTGCAGGATGATGACAATCCATTTTGGTACCACATAGGTCTGCCACACTAGGAAGTATGATGGGAAAAATGATCCTAACAGCCACTTGGTGGAGTGTTAAACACTATGGGAAACTGTTAGAATAATCAACCCATAGTTAGCTACCTTAGACATTAATTTAATTAATTTTGTCTTATTTTCCTAGTTCATGTGTCCCATCTTATGCAAGTTGTCATTTACCTATCCATAGTGGTCAAAATTGCCTTATTTGACTCATGTAGCACTTGGAAAACCTCAAGGAATCAAATCTACTTTATTCCTAGCCTCCTAAGCACCCTTCTACTTTTTCTTCTTTATTGCCTGCTTTTTCAATGTTTTAAGGCAAATGGAAAAACTTGACTAGGTGAGGTTGACTAGTTTTTTGTCCTACACATCCTCCACTCTTTTCTCCTTGGAAAAGCATGTATGAGTTTTCATTCCATCACTCTTTAGCTTGCCTAAGTGCTTTTTCCAATTCGTGAGCTCCATGACTGATTTGGAAACAGTTGTTTGCACCTATGGGGGATTTGCTTAATTTTGGTAAGCCTGGTTTTGACTAGATTCTAATTGCTCCTCATGCATTCAAATCCATTATGTAATTATTTAATGCAGCAACCTAATATGTTACAGGGTTGGCTATTGTACACTGATTTAATACAGTTTAGTGTTCAACTCCATTTTCAGTCTCTTTTGTGAGTGATTTTGCAAGTTCAATTGATAATTGTTGTGAGTAAAATTGTTCTATCACTAGGTTCAATTTCCACATGGTATTAAATCCATTGTAGATTGATTTATCTCCTTCAAAATTGTTTTGCAGGTTCGACATTAGTGACTGGGAGCCTTCTACTGATAGCCGGGATAATTTCTAAGCTATGGATCAATCTCAGAAGATCATCTTGACTCCCTTCAATTTATTTGAATGGAAAGCAGAGATGGAGATACTGTTGAGAGTGAAAGGCCTCTATAGGGTGACTATGGCAACAGAAGCAGAGCCCAATGCAGCTGTAGAGAAGATTAAATGGCACAACAGGAGGGATGAGGCCTATGGTCTCCTGTGTCAGAGTATTTCCAGAGACCTCCTTTTCCATCTTGATGGATTGACATCACCGAATGAATTATGGGAGAAGCTTAGTGATATTTTTGGAAAGACAGATGAGATGAGGGGACATCAAATCGAAAATGAGCTGATTTCCTTGAGTCCAAATAGCTTTGAATCACTGCAACTCTATTTCTCCAAGTTCAAAGCACTTGTTTTGCAGCTAAAACAATGTGGGATCGAAAAGAAGGATGATCAGCTGGTCTTGGCCATTATCTTGAAGCTTGGCCCTGACTATTCAGTGTTTGTTTTGACCTTCTATGACACAAAGTTGACATCTCGAACCTGGAAGATTCCTAGCCTTGCAGATTTCATGGAATCTCTCACACAAGAACAAGACAAGCTGGTGATGATGGGCACCGTCAAACCATCCAAAGACCAAGCTCTGGTTGCTTGAGATTTGAGGGTGGATTCAAAAAGCAAAAACAAAGATAAAAATCCACCTGAGCAAAAGAGAGACAAGAACAAGTCTCTAAAGGAGCCACAAGGTTCCAAGAAGAATAACCAGAAGAAGAAAAACAAAGGAGAAATGAGCAAGTGCGCATACTGCAATAAGGGCAATCACACTGAAAGCTCTTGTATGAAGAAGAAAATAGACATGCTGACCCAACTCTTGGAGAAGAATGGCATCTCCCTTCCAGATAGCTCAAAGAAGAGAGAAGGAGGATCAAGTTCAGATGACAGAGAGAGAGTTCATGCATTAGTTGCTGGCACATCAAGCTCACCCAGTTTTATCATTGATTATAGAGCTTCAAGACACATGGTTTCAACCAAGGAGGCCTTCTTGTCACTTGACATGTTGAAAGGACCACCTATATTACTGGGAGATGACTCTCTCACTGAAATTTTGAGCAAAGGGAGGATTGATCTTGATCATGGTCAGTTCAGTAATGTGTTGTATGTTCCTGGTCTTGCCTCCAACCTCTTATCAGTGTACCAGATGAATCACACTGGGTATCCAAAGACATTCATATTCTCCATTGATTAAGTTGAGATCATAGAGATCTCAAGTGGTAAAGTCATTGCAAAAGGAGTTTCAAATCATGCTCAAAAGGTATACATGTTCTCACACTTCCTACCCTACTCAAACCCCTCTGCTCTTCTGATTCATGCTAATGAGGCAAGAAAGCTTTGGCATGAAATATTTGGCCACCTAAATTACAAGTATCTTTTTGATCTTAGTGAAAAAGAGATGGTCATAGGGTTTCCCAAGATAAAATTTTCCAAAGGAGTCTGCCAAGGTTGTATCCTAGGAAAACACCCAGAGCATAAATTTGAGAGAGCTAGTCATGAGAGAACCTATGCACCCCTCGAGCTAATACACAGTGATGTTTCCGGCCCATTCCCTCATATGTCCATGAGTCAGGCCAAATATGCATTGAATTTCATAGATGACTTTTCCAGGTATTGCTGGGTTTACTTCCTGAAACACAAGTCTGAAGTTTTTGGCCTCTTCAAAGTCTCTAAGGCTTTGGTTGAAAACCAGTCTGGGAGGAAACTCAAGGTCCTCAGATATGACAATGGTGGTGAGTATGTCAAGTATGATTTTATTAATTATTGTGCAAATGCAGGTATTCAGATGCAGCATTCTATCCCTTACACACCATAGCAAAATGGTGTTGCTAAGAGGAAGAACAGATCACTGAAGGAGATGGCAACATGCATGATGGAGGCCAAAACTTTGCCACCAAAGTACTGGGCCGAAGCTATCAACTATGCAGCCTATATCCCGAATAGGGTGCCTCATAAATAGCTTGATGGTATGATTCCTTTTGAATCATGGAGTGGGCACAAGCCAGATGTGACCCATTTCAGGATTTTTGGCTCAAGGGCTTGGGCTAGAATTCCAACAGAAAAGAGAAAGGCTTTGCAGCCCCAAAGCCAAGAGTGTCTATTTGTTGGATAATCTGAAGATTCAAAAGGGTACAAACTGATAAATTTGAGCACAAACAAATCCTTCATCGAAAGGTGTGTTCAGTTTCAAGAAGAACCTCTTGCAGCAGTGGAAGTTGGAGAAACCTCTTCACCACCTGAACCTCTGAAAGTAAGTGAAGATTTTGTTTAACATGATGATTCTGATATGTATGATAGTGATGAGTTTATTGCAGACCCTAACATCCCTACAAGGACAAAATGGGTAGCCAAGACACTACATGCAATAGGAGAGCTAGCTGGGGATCCCAATGACCCAAGGAGGACTAGATCTCAATTTCAGAGTGGTCTGTGCATGAAGGATCCTATGTTTGCTAAGAAATGATATTTGATGGTGGAATCAGATCCTCAAAAATATGAAGAAGCATCAGGAGATCCAAGATGGCAATCAGCCATGAAGGAAGAGTTCATCTCACTCCAGAAGAGCAACACATGGGAGCTAGTGGATCTTCCCCCAAGGAGGAAGTTAGTTTAGTGTAAGTGGGTCTACAAGACCAAATTTGCTGTTGATGGTTCACCTTTGAAGTACAATGCTAGATTGGTAGCCAAGGTCTACTCACAAGCTCATGGCATAGATTACAATGAGACCTTTGCACCAGTGGCAAAGATGGACTCCATCAGGCTAGCCTTAGCCATTGCAGCCTCAAAGCAATGGGAGGTACATCATATGGATGTAAAATGTGCCTTCCTAAATGGAGATATCACTAAAGAGATATATATGCATCAGCCTCAAGGATTTTCTACTAACCCTTCTCTTGTGTGAAGGTTGAGAAAGTCATTGTATGGGCTAAAGCAAGCCCCCAGGGCTTGGTATGCCAAGATTGATAGCTTCTTGCTAACACTGAATTTTGTTCGGTGCAAATCAGATCCAAATGTCTATTTGAAGTTAATTAATTGTTCATTAATGATAATTGTGTTATATTTTGATGACCTCCTCATTACATGAAGCTCAAAGGATGAGATTGCTTCCTTAAAGGGTGCAATGAACCAAGCCTTCTCCATGACAGATTTGGGGCTCTTAAGCCAATTTTTGGGGCTTGAGATTGCAAAAAACAAAGCTAGAATCAAGGTGAACCAGTCCAAATATGCCTTCGACTTGCTGAACAAATTCAAAATGAAGGACTGCAAACCAAGCAAGACTCCTTTCCTTTCAGGAGTGAAGCTGGAAGAAGCTTATTCTTCACCTATGGTAAACAATACACTGTATAGGCAATTGATTGGATGTTTGTTGTATCTTACACATACTAGACCTGATATTTATTATGCAGTAAGTGTGGCTTCTATATACATGGATCAGCCTCATGATATCCATTGGAAAGAAGCCAAAAGGATCCTTAACTTTGTTTAGGGAACAAGGATACATGGGATCTTCTATAAAGAAAAATATGATCTTGATTTGATTGGATTTAATGACAGTGATTGGGTAGGTGATAGCACAGATAGAAAGTCGACATAAATATATGTGTTCATGCTTGCAGAAGGGCCAATCAGCTGGTCAAGTAAGAAACAAAGTGCCATTGCACTCTCATCTACAGAAGTAGAGTACAGAGGAGTTGTTAATGCAGCAACTCAATGTTTATGGTTGTAAGGTTTACTTGGAGAGTGTGGCTTCGAATCAGAGTAATCAACTACCATATACTATGATAACCAGAGTACCATTCAAATATACAAAGTTCCAGTTCAGAAGCAGAGAACCAAACACATTGAGATCCATATGCACTACATCAGGGAGCTTGTGCATGATGGCACATTTCACCTACTCTTATGTTCATCTTCAGAACAAGTAGCTGATATCTTCACCAAAGCATTTTGTGAGAAGACCTTCAGCAATATCAAATCACTGCTGGGGATTGCTGATCATGCTGTGAAGCATGAGTGAAGACAAGATTTCCAAATTTTGTTTTACAGTCCATGTTTAAGGGAGGATTTTCCCATGTGGTTTTTGCCTCTTTCCTTGTTTAAATGGACATGCAGTATGTAAAGGGTGACTAAGCCTTGTTGCTAGGCCCTATAATTTTCTGATATATTACTCATAATTCAGGATTAAGGGGGGGTGTTAGACTAATCAACCCATAGTTAGCTACCTTAGAAATTAATTTAATTATTTTTGTCTTATTTGCCTTGTTCATGTGTCCCACCTTATGCAAGTTGTCATTTACCTATCCATAGTGGTCAAACTTTCCTTATTTGACTCATGTAGCACTTGGGAAACCTCAAGGAATCAAATCTACTTTATTCCTGGCCTCCTAAGCACCCTTTTTCTTTTTCCGCTTTATTGCCTGCTTTTTCAGTGTTTTAAGGCAAATGGAGAAGCTTGACTAGGTGAGGTTGACTAGTTTTTTGTCCTACACATCCTCCACTCTTTTCTCCTTGGAAAAGAATGTATGAGTTGTCATTCCATCACTCTTTATCTTTCCTAAGTGCTTTTTCCAATTCGTGAGCTCCATGACTGATTTGGAAACAGTTTTTTGCACCTATGGGGGGTTTGCTTAATTTTGGTAAGCCTAATTTTGACTAGATTCGAATTGATCCTCATGCATTCGAATCCCTTATGTAATTATTTAATGCAGAAACCTATTATATTATAGGGTTGGCTATTGTACACTGAGTTAATACAGTTTAGTGTTCAGCTCCATTTTCAGTCTCTTTTGTGAGTGATTTTGCAAGTTCAATTGATAATTGTTGTGAGTAAAATTGTTCTATCACTGGGTTTAATTTCCACAGAAACATGACCAAAGGAGGAGTGGGTCCATTCCTTTATTCATACCTTGGATGAAATGCCGAGGTTCTGATACATATCTGTAGAACTATGCAGAGAAATAAATACCTACGAAGAGTTAATGGCTTGTTTTTCCCACACTTTCAGTTTTGCAGAAGCCATTCCTGATGTCCACGATGCACTTTAGATCATTTGATATGTAGTCTTCAAATTTGTGCCAATCGCATATCCCATGGATCCACATGTGCATTACCAGATGCAATCAATGATGGAATGTTATAACATGTCTGGCAAGCCATAGGATGATGATGTGTTGAGAAATATTAATATTTCAAAGAAAGAAGGGATTCGAGTTGTCCCAGCACTAGATGTGTCGACTGATCACATGAGTCAGCCACTGAAGATTAATAAAATTATCATTGGGAAAGATGAGAATCCAAAGTTCACAAATGTTGGGGACTATTGGGATGAAGAGACCATGGCCAAGATCACGGATCTCTTGCAGGAGTTTCAATATCTATTTCCAAAAAAATTATTAGAGATGAAAGGGATATTGGGTGACCTAGGGGAAATGAAAATCCCACTGAATCCAGATGCCAAACTAGTGCGAAAGAGACCATATCGTCTGAATCGATGATACAAAGATAGATTTAAAGCTGAGATTGATCGTATGTTGGACACTGGAATCCTCTAACCTGTCGAAGAGTCAAAATGGATCAGTCCTATGGTGGTCCAAGACAAGAAAACTAAAAAATTTCAGATCTGCGTTGACCTCAGGAAACTAAAAAATGCCTGTATGCATGACCCATTTCTAACACCATTCACTGATGAGGTATTTGAATAAGTAGGTGGTCAAGAAATGTACTTCTTTACAGATGGGTTTTCAGGCTATCACCAGATTAGAATCGCCAAGGAGGATCAACATTCATCACTGAATGAGGATGTTTTCAATATATAGTGATGCCTTCTGGGTTTAATAATTCCCCTACAGTATTCTCTAAAGTATTCGCTGCTTATTTTAAGGATTTCATTCAAAATTTCTTACAGGTGTACATGGATGATTGGATAGTGTACGCTCTAATCAAGGATCATTTAGCCAACCTTCAACTGATGTTGGAAAGGTGTCACCAACACTAGATCACATGAACTCCAAGAAGTGCATTTTTTTCACCCCATTCGGCATACTATTAGGTCATATTGTGTGCAAGCAAGGGTTACTGGTTGACCCTAAAAAGATAGATTTCATCTTGAGTTTTCCCGCACTGACTAATGTAAATATGCTTCGAGCAACATTAGGGCACATGGTATATTATCGCAAATTTATCAGAGGATATGCTGCGATCACTTCCCCTATGGAGAAATTGTTGAAGAAATATGCATTATTTGAATGGATTCTAGAGTGTCAGAGTAGCTTTGACACGCTGAAGTAAAATATGTCTTCGACACCAATACTTGTATTCCTAGATTGGAACAAGGAGTTCCATGTTCATGTTCATGCATCTTCTATTGCGCTAGGAGTAGTTCTCATGTAGCCAGGAGACAGAGACTTGGATCACCCTATTTCTTTTGCAATTCAAAACTTATCATTCGCAGAAAAGAATTATCCAACCAAAAAATGCAAGGGGCTAGCGATGGTTTATGCACTGCAGAAATTCAGGCATTATATTCTAGGAGGTCACTTCAAGATGTTTATTGACCTTTCGGCTTTGAAGTATCTGGTTAATAAGCCTGTGTTGGGGGGAAGATATGCCGATTGCTACTCCTCTTTCAGGAATTTGATTTTTATATCATCGTGAAGCCAGGGCACTTGAATACTGGCCCTGATCATTTGTCCAAAATTGAGACGAGTGAGAAACCTACTAACATTGAAGATGGATTGCCGGATGCGTAGTTGTTCTAAGTTGACATGGCAGATGACCATTATGCTCCAATAATCCAGTTCTTAGCAATGGGAGTCGCACTAGAAGAACTTTCCACGAGTCAAAATAAGCATTTGGTGGTTAAAGTTTTTAATTTTTAGTTGATTATTGGACACTTGTATAAGATGCGACCTGATGAAATTTTGCGACGATGTGTCCTCCCACATGAAAAAGAGAAGATTTTGGAAGAAGCACATGGTGGTGTCATTGGGGGACACTATGGAGGATGGCATACTGCGCAGAATGTGCTTTGCACAAGGATTTGGTGTCCCACTCTTCATACTGATGCGGTAGGTTATGCATGGAGTTGTGATGTCTGTCAATGCATTGGAAAACCATCACGGAGGGATGAGATGATGGTTGAACCCTAGGTAAGTTTAAAACCTTTTAATAAATGGGTGATATAATTTGTGATTCTGATCAACCCACCTAGGAAAAAAACTGGTGCACGCTACATAATCACCGTGACGGACTATCTGATGAGATGGGTAGAGGCTGCACCAGTTATGGATAGTACTGCTGCGACGATAGCTAGATTTATATTCAAGAATATTGTGACACAGTTTGGGTGCCCAATAATATTGATGAGTGATCATGGTATTCATTTTATCAACCACATAGTAAGAGCATGGAAAGAAGGATTGCAGGTTCAACACAAGAAAATTACACCATACCATCCACAGGCGAATGGAACAGTGGAGGCATTCCACAAAATATTGGAGCACGCACTTACCAAGGTATGTAACACTAACCGAGATTATTGGGATCTAAATATTCCTACAGTGCTATGGGCCTATTGCACCACATGCAAGAGATTGATGAGGCAAACACTATTTAAATTGGTATATGGGCAAGAGGTAGTTATGCCTATGGAATACATCATTCCTAGTCTGGGCATTGCCACTACATCTAGAATGGATGATGGTGCTGCACTAGAGGGGCACGCAGCGCAACTGATACAACTCGATGAAGACCGTTTCATTGTGGGTTTCCACCAGCACATTGAGAAAGACCGATAGAAGGTGTGGCATGATCGCCATGTAAATAACAAACAATTTCAACAAGGGGATTTGATGCTGCTATACGGAAACAAGTTCTTGAAGCATCCGGGTAAGCTAAAAATGCACTAGCTTGGTCCATATCTTGTCAATTCTATTACCTCTGCTGGTGTAGTTCAAATACAATAGTTAGATGGTGTGGTACTACCAAATCTTTTGAATTGAATCCACTGGAATCCTTATCGGATGGGGGGGATACTGCGCAATGCCTGAAGCACTGTGCACTAAAAAAGAAAGAGAAAATAAAGAGATATGATAGATAGAGAAAGGAAGTGTGTGCCTGAGGGTAGGGGTTGTATAAGAATAGGGGGTAGTAAACTCAATAATATGTATGTAACTAGTCAGGATGGGGCTATGCCAAGAGAAAGGGGATACCCCTAAGAAAGGTAAAGGTTGTGTGCCAGGATGGGTCTGTACTAAGGGGATGGGGCTGTGCTAAGAGAAAGGGTTTGCACTTGAGAATGGAAACGATTGCATGCCAGGATGGGGCTGTGCTAAGGGGATGGGGATGCACCAAGAAAAATAGGTTGCTCCCAAAAATAGAAAGGGTTGCATGAAAGGAGATCTCCATGCAAGAGTAAGTGGCTCACATTGTATGGAAGAAACCGTGATAGTGACCAAACATCACATCAATACTCAGTAATGGCTGTCAAAGCAGGTAACCAATGGAACGATTGACGTCATGTCTAATGATAGAATATCCAAGGGGTGGGGTGTCAGAATCAATGATGTATTTGGCACATAAATGAATGATTTAGTCATAATTATGCACCTGAGATATTCATGATGGCATCTAAAATTGAGACGGTGTTATAAGCAGAGGGTCGAGAGCTGAGCGAACACCATTAGGAGGAGCTGGACTTTGCAAAGTTGCAGAAGGGGTAGGATGGGTAGTTGAAAAAATATCCACTATGTAAGGAAACAACCATCTAAGGGGAAATTCAAGCCACTTGATACAGGGTAGAGTGTGAGTGAGAATGCTTTCTCAGTGGAAATTGAAGAAGAAGTTGCAAGTTTGCAGGCTAGCTCGTCCGAGACAGAAGTGTCTCAAAAGGTCATCCTTGGCTATATTTCTCCCATTCGGGTTGAGGCATAGAATAATATACCCATGAGGAATCTGATTGGGGCTATATTTCTTTCCCCACTTGACTAATTCTATAGGAATAGGGAACCAGTTCGACCTCAAGAAGCCCAGCTTCAGCCTGATTGCAAGGAACGACAAGGGTGTGGAAGCATGACTGCCTTCAGAATTTGTAGTTGCAGAAAATTGTTGGGCAATAGGAATATTCTCAAAGAGGGACAATGAATCCAAATACATTCAAAACCAATATTCATGGAGGCAGGAGAATGATGGCACCATAGGACACAAAGTTGCAGAGGTATTCCAAGGTCTACCATAGTTGAACTTGGAGGAAGCAGTTGCATCCAATTGTGCAATTCAGAAATTTCAGAGAATTAGCACACTATTGTGGAAATTCAACCCAAGTGATAGAACAATTGCACTCACAAAATTGCTAATCAAACCTGCAAATTTACACACAAAGGAGACTGAAATTGGAGCATAAAACTAATATGTATTGAATAAGTGTACAATAGCCAACATTATGAAGTCATAGGCTTCTGCAATACATAATTACATGAGATATTCGAATGAATAAGGATGCCATTCAAAATAGTCAAAAGCAGGCTTACTAAATCTAGTCAAATCCCCCATAGGTGCATAAAGCAGTTTCCAAATCTACCTAGGAGATCACGAATTGGAAAATTCAAGTAGGAAAGATAATAGGTGATGAAAATACAACTCATACATGTTTTTGTTAGAATAAAATAATGGAGGATGATGAGGGAAAAAAACAAGTCAACTACACCTAGTCTTACTTTCCCTTTTTTCCATAAATCTCAATAAAGCAGGCAACATAGTAGAAAAAGTAGATATGTGCTAGGGAGGATATGGAATAAAGCAGAATTGCTAAATATGGTTTCTAGGAGGTTTCCCAAGCATTCCATGACTTAGTTTTAGAAATTTTGATTTCTAGGACATGTGGAAGACAACTTGCATAGAGTGGAATATTGGAAACGAGGCAAATAAGACAAAAATGGATTAATTAATGTCTAAGGTAGCTAACTATGGGTTGATTATTCTAACACCCCCCCTTAAGCCTAAATTATGAGTAAATATTATAAAACTATAGGGCCTAGCAACAAGGCTTATTCACCCTTTACATACTGCATGTCCATTTAACCAAGGAAAGAGGAAAAAACTCAGTGGGAAAATACTCCCTTAAACATGGAAAATAAAACAAAATTTGAACATATTGTCATCAATCATGCTTCACAGCATGATCAAAAATCCCTGGTAGTGATTTTGTATTGCTGAATGTCTTCTCACAAAAAACTTTGGTGAAGATGTCTGCTACTTGTTCTGAAGATGCACATAAGAGTAGGTGAATGGTGCCATCATGCACATGCTGTCTGATGTAGTGCATATGGATATCAATGTGTTTGGTTCTTTGTCTCTAAACTGGATCATTGCATATTCAAATGGTGCTCTGATTATCATAATAAATAATATTTGAAAACTCTGATTCGAAGCCACACTCACCAAGTATCCCCTGCAACCATAAACATTGAGTTGCAGCATTTACAACTCCTCTGTACTTTGCTTCTGTAGATGAGAGTGCTATGGCACTCTGTTTCTTGCTTGACCAGCTGATTGGTCCTTCAGCAAGCATGAACACATATCCTCATGTTAACTTTCTATCTGTGTTGTCACCTTCCCAATCACTATCAGTAAACCCAATCAAATCAAGATAAGATTTAGCTTTTAGAAGATCCCATGTGTTCTTGGTCCCTGAACAAAGTTAAGTATCCTTTTGGATGCTCTCCAATGGATCTCATGAGGCTGATCCATGTATCTTTAAGCCACACTTACTACATAAGAAATATCAGGTCGAGTGTTTGTAAGTTACAGCAAACACCCAATCAGTTTCCTATACAGTGTATTATTCACCATAGGAGAAGAACCCGCTTCTTCAAGTTTAACTCCTAAAAGGAAGGGAGTCTTGCTTGGCTTGCAATATTTCATGTTGAAATTGCTCAAAAAATCCAAAGCATACTTGGAATGATGTACTTTTATTTCATGTTTGGATTGAGCAATTTCGAGACCCAAAAATTGGCTCAACAACCCCAAATCAGTCATAGAAAATGCATGGTTCATTGCATCCTTCAAGGAGGAAATTTCTTTCTTTGAAATTATTGTAATCAGAAGGTCATCCACATACAATACAATAATCATCAATGAACCATGAATCAGCTTCAAATAAACATTAGGATCATACTTGCATCGAACAAAATTCAATGATAGTAGAAAGACATCAATCTTGGCATACCAAACCCTGGGGGCTTGCTTAAGCCTATACAATGATTTCTTTAGCCTACACACAAAAGATGGATTATTAAAAAACCCTTGAGGATTCTGGATGTATATCTCTTCATTAATATCTCCATTTATGAAAGCACACTTTACATCCATGTGATGTACCTCCCACTGCTTCGAAGTTGCAATGGCTAAGGCTAGCCTGATGGAGTCCATCTTTGCCATTGGTGGAAAGGTATCATTGTATTAAATACCATGTACCTATGAGTAGCCCTTCTCTACCAATATTTCCTTATATTTCAAAGGTGAACCATCAGCATAAAACTTAGTTTTGAAAACCCACTTACATTGAACTAGCTTCCTCTTGGGGGAAGATCAACCAGTTCCCAAGTGTTGTTCTTCTGGAGTGAGCTAATTCTTATTTCATGGATTTTTTCCATATTGGATCATGTGATGCATATTCATATTTCTATGGGTCTGATTCAACCATCAGATAGCATTTCTCTGCAAACAAAGGGTCTTTCATACACAGGGCACTCTGTAACTGAGATCTAGTCCTCCTAGGATCACTAGGATTTCCAGCTAGTTCCCCAACTGCATGAATGGTATTTTCTGCCCATTTTGGTCTTGTAGGACTGTCAATATCTCTAATTAAATCATCATTATCAGACATATCAGAATAAGCAAACTCATTTGTCTCTTCACTTACATTCAAGGGTTCTGGTGGTGAAGAAGACTCTCCAACTTCAACTGCTGCTAAAGGCTCTTCTTGGAACTAAACACTCCTTTCAATGAAGGATTTGTTTGTGCTAAAATTGATGAGCTTGTACCCTTTTGAATATTCATAGTACCCAAAAAATAGGCACTATTGGCTTTGGGGCTGCAAATCCTTCCTCTTTTCTGTTGGAATTCTAGCCCAAGCCTTTGAGCCAAAAATCTTGAAATGGGTCACATCTAGCTTGTGCCCACTCCAAGATTCGAAAGGAGTCATGCCATCAAGATATTTATGAGGCACCCTATTCTAAATATAGGATGCAAGGTTTATATCCTCGGCCCAAAACTTTGGTGGCAATGTCTTAGCCTCCAACATACAGGTTGCCATCTCTTTCAGTGATCTGTTCTTTTTCTCAACAACACCATTTTGTTATGGTGTGTAAGGGATTGAATGCTGCATCTGAATACCTGCATATTCACAATATTGAATGAACTCAGACTTGAAATACTCACCACAATTGTCAAATATTAGGATCTTGAGTCTCCTCCCAGACTGGTTTTCAACCAAAGCCTTAAAGACTTTGAAGAGGCCAAAAACTTAAGACTTATGCTTCAGGAAGTAAACCCAACAATACCTGGAAAAGTAATCTATGAAGTTCAATGAATATTTGGCTTGACTCATTGACATATGAGGAAATGGACCAGAAACATCACTGTGGATCAACTCAAGAGGTGCAGAGGTTCTCTCATGACTAACTCTCTCAAATCTATGCTCTGGGTGTTTTCCTAGGACACAACCTTGACAGAATCCCTTGGAAAACTTAATATTTGGTAACCCTATGAACATTTATTTTTCACTTAGATCAGAAAGATACTTATAGTTAAGATGGCCAAATATTTCATGCCAAATCTTGGTTGCCTCGTTAGCATGAATCAGAAGAGAAGAGGGGTTTGAGTTGGGTAGAAAATGTGAAAACATGTATACCTTCAAAGTGTGATCTACAACTCCTTTTGCAATGACTTTACCATTCGAGATCTCTATGAACTCAACATCATCAGGGGAGAATATGACCTTCTTTGGAGACCCTATGTGGGTCATCTGATACACTGATAAGAGGTTAGATGCAAGACCTAGAACATACAATACATTATTGAACTTACCATGGTCAAGATCAATCCTTCCTTTGCCCAAAATGTCAGTGAGAGAGTCATCTCCTAGCACTATTGGTGGACCTTTAGACATGTCAAGAGAGGAGAATGCCTCCTTGGTCAAAACCATATGTCTTTAAGATCCATATTCTATGATAAATCTAGGTGAGCTTGATGTGCCAGCAACCAATGCATGTACTCTCTCTTTGTTGTCTGAATTTGATCCTCCTTCCCTGTTCTTTGAGTAATCAGGAAGGGAGATGTTATTCTTCTCTAGGACTTGGGTCAACATGTTAATTTGCTTCTTCATGCAGGAGCTTTCAGGATGATATCCCTTACTGCAGTATGCACACTTGCTCATTTCTCCTTTGTTCTTCTTCTTCTAGGAGTTCTTCTTGGAGCCTTGGGGCTCCTCTTGAGACTTTTTCTTGTCTTTATTTTGCTCGGATGGCTTCTTAGATTTCTTCTTGCCTTTTGAATCCACCCTCGAATCTCCAGCAACCAAATCTTGGTCTTTGGAAGGTTTGATGGTGCCCATCATCACCAATTTATCCTATTCTTGTGTGAGGAATTCCATGAACTTTGGAAGCTTAGGCATCTTCCAGGCTTGAGCTATCAACTTGGTGGAATGGAAGGTGGAAACAAACATTGAATAGCTAGGTCCAAACTTTGAGAGTATATCCAAAACTAGTTTCTATTCCTTCTTTTCAATTGCACACTGTTTTAGCTACAAAACAAGGGCTTTAAACTTGGAAAAATAGAGTTGCAGGGATTCAAAGCTGCTGGGACTCAAAGAGATCAATTCATTGTTGATTTGATGTCCTCTCATCTCATGTGTCTTACCAAAAATATATACAAGCTTCTCCCACACTTCATTAGGTGATGTCAATCCATCAAGATGGAAGAGGAGGTCTCTCGATATGCTTAGACAGAGAAGACCATAGGCCTCATCCCTCCTATTGTGCCATTTAATTTTCTCTGCAACTGCATTGGGCTCTACCTCAGTTTCCATAGTCACCCTGTAGAGACCATTTGTTTTCAATAGTATCTCCATCTCTGCTTTCCATTCAAATAAATTAAATGGAGTCAAGATGATCTTCTGAGATTGATCCATAGCTTTGAATTGTGCCCTTCAACCAGCGGAATGCTACCAGTCAAGATGTTGAACCTGGACTAGAAATATGGAAGGATATAAACTGATATGCAAAGGATCTGATACCATGTGGAATTTGAACCAAATTAATAGAACAATTTCACTCACAAAATTGCTAATCAAACCTGCAAAATTACACACAAAGGAGACTGAAATTGGAGCATAACAACAATCTGTATTGAATAAGTGTAAAATACCCAACCTTATGAAGTCATAGGCTGATCCAATATATAATTACATGAGATATTCGAATGAATAAGGATGCCATTCAAAATAGTCAAAAGCAGGCTTACTAAATCTAGTCAAATCCCCCATAGGTGCATAAAGTAGTTTCCAAATTTACCTAGGAGCTCACAAATTGGAAAATTCAAGTAGGAAAGCTAATAGGTGATGAAAATACAACTCATACATGATTTTATTAAGAGAAGAGAATGGAGGATGATGAGGAAAAAAAACAAGTCAACTACACCTAGTCTTACTTTCCCTTTTTGCCATAAATCTCAATAAAGCAAGCAACTTAGCAGAAAAAGAAGATATGCACTAGCGAGGATCTGAAATAAAGTAAGACTACTAAATATGGTTTCCAGGAGGTTTTCCAAGCACTCCATGACTTAGTTTTAGCAAGCTTGACTTCTAGGACATGTGGAAGACAACTTGCATAGAGTGGAATATTGGAAACTAGGAAAAGAAGACAAAATTGGATTAATTAATGTCTAAGGTAGCTAACTAAGGGTTGATTATTCTAACAAATGTTTCCTATGAGAATGTTTTTTCTTGTCAGGTTGCTACGCTACAAGCTGTGCAGGATGGTAAGAAGGAAATCAATGCAAAGATGGTGGAAAACCCATTGAAGCGGGATCGACTTATGTGTCAGGATGTTGCTAAGAAAGTAAGAGTGCAGGTCACAAAAATCTCTCAGCAATATGACAAATTCAAAATGAATACCAATGAGTACACCATGTCCATCTGACATTGCTCGAGGACGAGCCACATGACTGTGTTGGGGGCCTATTGGAAAGGGGTTGGAGGTAATTGAGTTGTGCAGCATCTAGGATGCTGCCCATACTCACTTGGCACTGCGTAAGGCAAAGATAGTATGATAGGTGGAAAATAGTCCACCTTTTTATATTTCCATGTCACTTTTTGCACTTATTGATCATTTCTTTGAAATATTAATCCTTAGTGTTTAAGTTACTTAGAAGTTTGTGAGAATTTAGTTAGAAGTGGACCTTGAATGTAAATGTGCAAGCCTATAAATAGAAGAATTATGCATGAGAGATATATATCCATGGAGAATGAATACCCAATAAGAGACTAAACAGGGTGATATTGGATCATTGTCTCTTTTGATCTGTGATTTGTTCTGCGGATTTAATATGATGTGATGTGGATTGATCTAAACTTTTGTTTCCCTTGATCTTTTACTATTTTACATTGATGCGATTCTAATGCTGGATGATGAATAGATCTACATATGAATGGATAATGCGATGCTTTCTGCTTATGGATACTGTCATCTTTTAGATCTATTTTTCCCACTGGTAGATCTGCTGTAATGATGAATGACTAAATGCGACATGATGAACGGTTTAGTAAGTAGATTAGATATGGAAATTAAGTTGATGAACCTATGATGCCCCAACCCTCCTCTATATTATGGAAACTTGGTTTCAAAATCTCTGCCTTGAACATGTCGGGTTAGACCTCATCCACTCTACGGGTGTTGCTGGACAAGGTAAAACCTTTCTAGGACGATGCTCATGGAGATCACGACATGATGAGTGTCGACAGAGTGGAACCCCTGTCCACTGGGTTTTGTTGGTCGGGATTGTGCCAACACCATTCGAGAAAGGAAGAATCCAATATCATACCCTAGTTATATGGCTTTGATATGTGATCTAATTGATAAAGAACCAATCTATTTTGAAGAAGCAATAAAATAGAAAGAGTGGGATGATGTAATCGTCTAGGAATACCAATCCATTATAAAGAATGATGTGTGGGAAGTAGTGCCAATACCAAAAGGCAAATCATTGCTATCCTCAAAGTGGATATTTAAAACTAAACAATCAAATGATGGAGGTATAGAGAAGTACAAGGAAAGATTTCTAGCCCAAGGATTCTATCAGAAAGAGGGAATGAATTATGAAGAGACCTTTGCACCAGTAGCTAGATACGCCTCAATCAGAACTATCCTTTCCGTGGCATCCAACATGAAGTGGAATCTACATCAAATGGACATGAAGACGACATTTCTAAATGGATTCATTAAAGAAGAGGTATATATCAAACAACTGAAAGGGTTCAATATTAATGATCAAAATACTCATGTATGTAGACTAAAGAATGAGTTGTATGGACTAACGCAAACACCCAAAGAATGGTATGGAAGGATCGATGGATTTCTGATGACCTTAAGATTTACTAAAAGTAAAGAAGACTCCAACATCTAATATAAGGTTGACGATGATGGAATTATGATTTTGTTACTATATGTAGATGATCTTCTCTTGACATGAGAAGATAAGCCTATTGTTGAATGTAAGAAGAAGCTTGCTGCAAAGTTTGAAATGAAAGAACTTGGAATAATGCATTACTTTCTAGGTATTGAAGTAGAGGCAATATCAATATGATATTTTCCTAATCCATGGAAAATATACTATAGAAATCTTAAAAAGATTTGGAATGTTAGATTATAAATATATGACTACTCCGATGACCACAAGTTTGAAGCTATTGAATGATGATACTTCAGAAGCAGTTGATGCCACCTTATATAGACAGATTATTAGTTCACTAAATATAAGACCAGATATATGTTTTGTAGTAAACACCTTAAGTCAGTATATGGTGAATCCTAAACACATTCACCTTATTGGGGAGAAACATGTGATGAGGTATATAAAGGGAACTTTAGATTATGGGCTCAGATATGCATCTAGTGGTGAGATCAAATTACATGGATATGCATATTTAGATTAGGGAGGAAGTACCACATATAGAAAAAACAAACCAGGATGTTGTTTTAGTTTGGGATCAAGCATGATATCTTGTTTTTGTAGAAATAATACTAGTATTGCACTTAGTATGACAGAGGATAAATACATTGTAGCATGTTCAACATGTAGCGAAGTAGTATGACTACAAAATATGTTAGAAGGACTATTCAATGTAGAGATAGATGCTACTGATATCCTTTGTGATAATCAGAGTTGTATTAAGATGAAGAAAAATCCCGTGTTTCACAATAAGACAAAGCACATTGAAATCATATATCATTTCATCCAGGATATGGTTCAGAAGGGGGTTGTGAAGCTCAAGTATGTTCCAATAGAAGAATAAGTAGAAGATCTATTGACTAAGCCTCTAGATCATGTAAAGTTTGAATAATTTCGAGAAAAGCTTGGTTTAGTCTGAAAGGACCCTTCTAGAAAGAGGGAGTGATGGATGATGGATACAGTGGTGAGTAGCTCAGTCTAGAAGACGGCAAGTCTGGTTAGGCTTGTTTGGCCCGAAAGGCTTAGTAAGCTAGACAAGGCATGTTGATCCTCGGGGGATTATTATGTATGTCTAGGAATGTTTTTCCTGAAAGGATTAGTAATCTAGACAAGGATGTTTTGGTCCCTAGGGATATCCATCTGTCTAACTAGGCTTGTTTGGTGTGAAATAATTTGTAAGTTAAACAAAATTCCTGAATGGATCTACCAAACAATTCGCCGGTATGCTTCTCTGAGACGTTGAAGGGAAATATGTATCCTCATTATTGTTATACTATTGGGTTTTAATCATTGTTAATGATGGTCATTGATATATTTGATGATTGTTGAGATGATTGCTATAGTGTCGTTATATTGTTTATTGTTGATTATTATTGATGATGGTTGCTGAGATGTTTGATGATTGTTGAGGTGATTTTTGCAGTATTGTTATACTGATGATTGCTGAGATGCTTTTATATGATTGTTGAGATGGTTGATGAGATGTTTTGTTTAGTATTGTTGTAATGCATATTTTCTTCAGTATTGATGATTGATATGTTGATTGATTTATTTAGTACCATCGATGTTACACTGATGATTGTTGATGTATGTTACTTCAATATTCCTATAGTGATGATATTATCGATGTTCCAACATCTCTATGTTGGTAATGCAAATGATGATATAGAATTAGTTGTTGCTTGAGTTTAGCACTAACATGCTAATGATATTGTTGTTGATGTTGTTAGTATCCCTTGACATATGTTATAGATAATGAAGTTACAGATGATGTCTCAATATCCACATACAAATACTATAATAATATGATCATGAAGATAATCCAATACTCATACAATGACAAGGTAGAAGATGATCCAACATTTATACTCTAATAAGAAAGATGATGGTTAAGTATTCACATACTGATGATTCAAGAAGAACACCTAGGAAGATGACTCAGTATTCACATATTGATAGAAGAGGATACATAAGATGATTTAGTACTCACATAATGATGCTATAGAAGATAATCGAGCATATGATAAAAGACGTCCAAGTACGTACTAAAGACAAATATTATAGAAGATGATCTAGACGAGATCAATGATGAAGATGAAGATGATGTTCCAAAACTTCCTATGACATATAGAGTCTCACCAGATAGTTTGATAGTTTGAGTAGCAGTTGTTTCTATGGTTGAATATCTTTCTAGTTAAGAGGGAGTGTTAAAATATTGTACCTTCAGAAGATATTCTAGATGTATTGTTTGTATTCCTCCTTCTGGAGATGAGTTTGCTCTTGTTAGTGTCATTGAAAGAATTAATGTAAACCTCCAAATGTAAGTCGTTTCAATAACACCCAACTGTCAATATAATAAATTTTATTTGTTGTGTCCAGTTGGACAAGTGGGCCTAGTCAGCTAGAGAAGTCGGCCCTGTTCGGTTAGAGGTCAAGTCAACCGAAGAATATAAATAGGGAGGAAATCCCATTCATAAGACAGCATTCAAGACAAGGTATGGGCATTATGAGTTTGTAGTGGTACCATTTGGCCTCACAAATGCACCAGCTACATTTATGTGCCTTATGAATAGCGTATTCAACAAGTATTTGGACAAGTTTGTTCTTGTTTTCCTTGATGACATTCTTGTCTATTCTAAGAATGAGGAAGAGCATGAAGAGCATTTGAGATTGACATTGAAATTGCTTAGGGAGCATCAGTTGTATGCAAAACTGAGCAAGTGTGACTTCTATCGAGATAGAATTCAGTATTTGGGTCACATTATCTCAGAAGAGGGTATATCTATGGACCCTGAAAAGATTGAAGCCATTATGAATTGGCCTACTCCAAGAAATGTGACAGATGTAAGATCTTTCATGGGACTTGCAGGATACTATAGGAGATTCATTGAGGGATTCTCCAAAGTTGCACATGCCATCACTTCTTTGCAAAAGAAGGGGATGAAGTTCGAATGGATATCGAGGTGTGAAGAAAGATTCCAACGGTTGAAGAGTCTTCTCACTAGTGCACCAGTACTGAAGGTTGCAGATCTAGAGAAAGACTTTGTCGTGTGCACCGATGCATGCGGGCAAGGGCTTGGAGGAGTCCTTATGTAGGACAACCATGTGATATGTTATGAGTCAAGAAAGTTGAAGGAGCATGAGAAGAACTACGCCACTCATGATCTAGAGCTTGCAGCCATGGTACATGCTCTCAAGATGTGGAGGCATTACTTGATGGGTAGGAGATTTGAGCTCAGAACAGACCATTGTGGTCTGAAGTATCTGTTTGACCAGCCTACGTTGAATGCTAGGCAAGCAAGATGGCTGGAATTTTTATGTGAGTTTGATTTTGAAATCAAGCACATAAAGGGAAAAGAGAATAAGGTAGCTGATGCACTCAGCAAGAAAGTGCAAGAAATGCATGTAGCATCTCTTAGTATTTGCCAATCAGATTTGAGGCAACAGATTGTTAATCATGTTGCTGGAGACGAATTGTATGAGCAGGTAAAAGACAAGTTGCAGCAGCAAAGTCTTGAGAATAGGTATGAGGGATATAAATTGGAATAAGATGGGCTTCTCACTTATAAAGGCATAATTTATATTCCAGATGTAGCTGATTTGAGGAGAGTTGTTATGGATGAAATCCATCAAGCTCCGTATTCTGGTCAGCCAGGATATCAGAAGACAATTGCTATAGCTAGAAAGCAGTACTTTTGGCCAGGAATGAAAAAGGATATGGCCGAGTACATTTCAAGGTGTATGAAATGTCAACAGGTAAAGGTTGAGCATCAACATCCAACAGGTTTGTTGCATCCTTTGCCAGTTCTGGAATGGAAAAGGGAAGTTATTTCCATAGATTTTATTACAAGATTGCTGATGACTTGGAGACAACATGATTCTATCATGGTTGTGGTGGACAAGTTGACTAAGGCAACACATTTTATACCAGTTAAGTCTACGTATGAGACTGGCGACATTGCAAAGATCTTCATGAAAGAGATATTCAAATTGCATGGATTTCCTAAGGCAATAGTATCTGACAGAGATGTCAAGTTCACTTCCAACTTTTGGAAGGGGTTGTTTACAGATTTGGGTACAAAGCTAAACTTCAGCACTGCATACCATCCTCAGACAGATGGTCAGACAGAGAGAGTTAATCAGGGGCTTGAAGATACGCTTTGCATGTATGTGATGGACAAACCAACCAAGTGGGAAGATTACTTGCACTTGGTAGAGTTTGCTTATAACAATGGACAGCAAGCATCCTTGGGGATGAGTCCATATGAAGCTTTGTATGGAAGAAGGTGTAGAAGACCAGTGACTTGGGATAATCCAGTGAACCAGATTGTGCTTGGACTGGAATTGCTCAAGGAAATGGAGAAAGAGGTTGCAAAGATCAGGCAGAAGCTAAAAGCAGCATAGGACCGACAGAAAAACTATGTAGATAAGCATAGGGTGAATAGAGATTTCAGTGTTGGGGATCATGTTTACCTCAGAGTGAGGGCAAGGAAGAGTTCCTTGAAGGTTGGAAGTTGTGCCAAGTTTTCACCAAGATACTGTGGGCCGTTTCAAGTGCTTGAAAGAATAGGGCTAGTTGCATATAGACTTGCATTTCCTGCTAGCACTAGAGCTCATAATGTTTTTCATGTTTCTTTGCTTAAGAGATATGTACATGATCCTAACCATGTGATCAATTGGGATGTGATTCAGGTGGAACCCGAGGGAGAGTTCCGAATCGATCCAATGCGCATCCTCGACAGGAAGGTCACCATGCTACGGAACTGAGCCATAGGGCAGGTAAAGGTGCAATGGGAGCACTACGGACCTGAAGAGGCTACATGGGAGCTGGAGGATGCCATGCGATTGGCACATCCATTTTTGTTCAATTCTGCGGAACACTGAGGCGATACCAGTGTAGCATTTTGTTCAAATTTTGTAAAGCACCGAGGACAGTGCTATTGAAGGGGGAGGGGAATGTAATGTCCCAGTTTTGACCCCGTTACATTAGATGTATATGATGTGTATATTGTAAATGATCATGGTGTGGAGTTAAATGCCAAGGCCCTACCATTGATCGGTTATGCTATGTTTTGGGATTTAAATTTGTCACTGATGGTATATTGGGGCATGTGGAATGTGTTTTGATTTTATCACCATGTAAATATGCATCTATAATTAAAATGAACAGAACTAGTTATGCTCATGGAAACTAAATCGAAAGGGGCATGATTTTCACAAGGATAAGGATTGGGGTAAATTGTCAACTTTGGCCAATAAGGCAAATTACCCATGTGTCTTCTTTCCTTGTCTTACCCAACCACCTACAATTAATAATTGCTGCTGTTAGTTGAGGCAGTTATTGTTTTTGGAGTGGGGTGGCAGGACTATCAGTCCATGCCTCCACGCACACTCCACCCATAGTTGACTTCTAAATGGAAAGGAAAAATGACTATCATAGACACAGGGGATTTTCGTCTTCTCTCCACGAGTTGCTGAGCACCCACGCACTGAAAATTCGCGTCCTCCTAGTAGCTATTCACCTTCACGCACTTCCCATTTGGCCACTCACTGTTTTCACGCATAGGAATTTCCCTGGGTTTTACCCACATGATTTTCTCCTACAAATTCGCATCCTCTCCATTGCTGTGCATTCTCACACAGAGGGATTCCTTCTCATTTTGGTCTTCACGCACAGGATTTTGCTGGATTTACCCACGCAGCAGTTTTTCCTCAGTGGATTGGTGAATAGTGTGGCCGTATCCTGTACTCACGGGACATTTTTGGGTTCTGCATTGTTGCTCACGCTCACCCACAGGCTGGGAGACTGTAATCTCTTCCCCAACTCGGTTTGTGTATGTTTTCTGGGTGATTTCATTGCCTAGGATGGGCTGCGTTTTTCCACGTTGTTGGTTGTGTTGGTTGTGGTCTTCCTTACATGCTGGGGGCTATTGTAAATTTGCCTAAGAGTCATTTTGGCCATAATAGGGCCAATAATGACTCAGAATTCGTTTTCCCTGTTTAAGCTGTGACAGTTGACTTGATTACATATGTGCAATTGTTGGTCTTCGGACTGTGAGAGGAGCAGGGATGTTGGCATAGTTTTGCTTGATAAACCTGGTGGCTGGAACCACACAGACAGAGCTAGAGGGCTAGCCTTCTTCTCCATCACCCATGAATAGCATTGGAAGGGAATGCAGGGCCTGAGGGACTGTGTAGCAGAGAAGGGACTGATTCCTTATGTTGGGTGTGGATGGGTGTCTTAGAGGTTAGGCTAGTTTTGGTGTAGGTGTCCTAGGCTCTGTAATGACCTCACCAGCTTAGCAATCTAGCTTCTCTAACTCCCTAATGGCCTGATAAACCCAACTGTGTTGGCTTGGCTATGCTTTGTGTATCCCTGGCTATGTGTAAGCCTGCTTGTTCCCTTATTCCTTGGAGAATCATGCCCAGCTCAGGGGTGGCAGTGCTGCTGAGAGATTAAGGAGCACGTTGGCCTATGGTTGGGTGGAACGTTGCAACGATGTAGCTGGTTGCGGAAGGAGTTCTTCATAAGATAAGTGATCTGTCCATTTTACTTCTACAACTGTAATGTCTGTTAATGAATATGCAATGAACATGTTGAATGAATGTTGGCTTAAATGTATGATGTTTCCACTGTGTATGATAGATGATTGCATATGTGCATGATAAATGTTCATGTGTGTATGTTTAAGCATTCTGTTTATGAATTTTTAATCATGTACATGTTCATGGGGCGGTTAGCCCGGGTAGTTAATGATTGAGTCGCGTCTTCCTTGCCGGTCAAAGGCATGGGGACATGGAAGATATAGTGAATAATCAAAATCTTATCAGATATACATCCTATGATACTGTCAAGTTGAACTTAGCAAAGAAGTCACATTTGAAAAAGATACATCCTTCAGGAATTAGTTAAATAAAGATAAGGAACATGAAGTGAAGAATGAAACTCCCAAAACTATTGAAAGTTTTAGATAAGTAAGAAAAACAGAATAAGTCTAGATAGATGAAGAGCATGATATCACATAACCTCAGCTACCTAATATTTACTAAGTGATTTTATTTCTCCAAAGAGAAAACCTACCTGCACTCGTGAACTAAATGAAGAAGCAAAAATAAATGGTGTTCCTGAAGGAACCATGTGTTGGAAAGGGGTTGGAGGTAAGTGAGTTGCACAGCATATAGGATGATGTGCATACTCACTTGACACCATGCAAGTAAAAGATAGCGGGATAGGAGAAAAATAGACCACTTTTTGATATTTCTATGTCACTTTTTGTACTTATTGACCATTTCTTCAGAACATTGGTCCTTAGTGGTTAAGTTAGTTAGAAGTTTGTTAGAAGTTAGTTATAAGTGGACCTTGAATGTAAAGGAACAAGCCTATAAATAGAATAATTATGCATGAGAGATATATCTACGTGGAGAATGAATACCCGATAAGAGACTAGACAGGGTCATACTGGATCATTGTCTATTTTGATCTGCGGATTTAATATGATGTGATGCAGATTGATCTGAACTTTTATTTCCCTTTATCTTTTCCTATTTTACATTGTTGTGTTTCTGATCTTGAATGATGAATAGATCTGCATATGAATGGATAATGCGATGCTTTCCACTTATGGATACTATCATCTTTTAGATTTGTTTTTCCCACTGGTAGATTTGTTGTAATGATGAATGAATAAATGTGACATGATGAATGGTTCGGTAAGTATATTAGATATGGAAATTAAGTTGATGAACCTCTGATTCCCTAGCCCTCCTCTATCCTGCAGAAACTTGGTTCTGATAGCTCTCCCTCAAACATCTCAAGTGATACCTCATCTGCACTATGGGTGTTTCTAGACAGGGTAAAACCTATCTGGGCCAATGCTCAAGGAGATCGCGACGTGTTGAGCATTGATAGAGTAGAAGCCCTTGGGTTTTGTTGGTTGGGATTGCACCAATAAATGGTTCCATTGTTGGGACCTCATTGCGACTGAGAGGAGGGTATGTAGCATTCGACAAATGGTTACCCAAGAATGGATGTGGAGTTCGATGTGACCAAAAATTCTAGATTGGTTTGATCAGAAGCTGAGAGAATTTGCTGAAGCAAAAAATCAGAATCATGGAATGACAAAAAACAAGTGGTTAGGGAGATATATACACGATAGTCCACATGAATACTTCTTGAGTGAATTTCCTATCATATTGTATGAGTGGCTAGCGTGATTCACATACAAGAAGACAAACTTTCAAGGAGGAGAACCAATGTCCTAGACCCCTGAACTAATCGAGGAGCTGTAGGAAACTGACAATAGAGCGTTGTGCAGCGTCAAGGTCTAGTTGGATAGTATCCTAGAAGGATATATCACTGAGTTCACTGTCGACGCCAATGAATGTTATAGAAAAGCAGAGATGGATTTCTTCAATGGACCCAGAGGTAGGTTCTTATTGTTGCTTCAATTATCAATTAAAATGATGGTTTGCAAAAAGGGTATACTTAAGATGCACTTAGATTAGGAAGACTCTGGTGTGTAGAGGATGTGGATACCGTGACCAAGGAGGGAGATAAATGAGAAGATAAGGGGTATATGGGTTCAAGTTTCAATGGGATTGGGAGGGAAGCCAAGGAAGGAATTGGTTGTACAAGGGGAGGAGTAAGGCTCTAACTAGAGAAGAAGCAGAGGATAGGGGAAGTTCCTGCTACGATCGGGATGAAAGACCGGAAAGGACAACCACATGGGATGAAGTGACCCTATAGTGACAATGAGGATGACTAGGCCTAGGCTATGCCTGGAACAATGGTAATATCAAACCCTGGAAGCAATGTACCCATGCCTCCGTGCACTACTCAAAACTCAGGAAAAAATCCAAGTCCCATGTCGAATTGTGTAATGTGCCAGAAATAGTCTAGTAGTAGATCATTATCTGTAGCAAGGCAGCCCAAGATGGTGGGAAATGACATGAAGCTACCCTTATTCCATGGAAATGGGACCAATGATCCTGAGCAGTACTAGTTTTTATGTGAAGCAGTGTGGACTATTAGACAGGCCACTGACGATGATGTAAAGAAAGGACAAATAGAAACTACTCTGAGGGGTCATGTGCTCAATTGGTTTATGAATTTTATCCAAGTTCCTCTAGGGATTCCAATGAAGACACTGGATGAGATCTAGATGGGATTAATCGAGGAATTCAAAAAACCAAAGTCAAAAGCACAATATAGTATAGAACAGAAGGAAATTAAGTAATTTCCTAATAAGACCATTTGGGACTTTGATCAGAGATTCAAAATACTGTGACTAAGTCGAAAGAACAATACATTATAGATATCAAAGAAATTAAGAAATTTCCTAATGAGACCATTTGGGACTTCGATCAGAGGATCAAAAAAATGATTGCCATAGTCAATTTTTCTATAAGTGATATCCAACATAAAGAATGGTTTATTGTAGCATTGGTTTCTCATATCCGACAACCATTGATGGAGCAAAAGATAGTGACACAGAGCGAAGCCCTGGAGCTTGAGATGAAGCTCAAAGCTTCACCTATTGGGGAGAATGCAGTTGGGATGAATCAAATTCAAGCGTGGCTATCAAACCTCACACTCTAGCTATAGGATATCAAGGAAGGTAAGGAGGAACACAAAAATATATGGTGTACTCGGTTTCACACAGATGGCCACACCAAAGATACTTTCCCTGAATTTAGAAACTATCTGTTATCTGGAGCTCCAAACCCATTGAGTAGCAGTGGTGTGCATTGCTGTCGTATATGCCAAGTCTATGGACATCGACATGAGGACTATAGCTATATGAAAAATATGGTGTCGAAGCCTGCTAATTTATACTATTCATTTTGTCACTCAGTTGGGCATGAGGATAGAGATTGTCGAGAATATGATCTGCTTCAAGATAGAACTTATGATTCATATTTTGTGAAGGGTGAAGGCCATCGCATAATACAACAATCACATCTGTAGCCTTAGATGGTTAGTTCTCAACCACAACTATAGTACACATTGTCACCGCCGATGCATGTTTTTCCACCACAGCCACCACCATAGTTCGCACCGCAGTAGCCATATAATGAAAATCCATTAGCCCAGGAACATCCACAATACATTCAAGCAATGTAATTTTTCAGCAACAACCAAATCCCTCACCACAATAGGAAGCTTAGCCATATCACCCATAGTAAGGAGGATTCCAAGGCAGAGGAGCAAGCATTGGACGAGGAGGGGGACGAGGTCGCGCATATGTACAATGCTATAATTGTGGAGTATTCATGAATTATAAGAGATAATCCCCACACTTGTAGTGCTCATGCATGTACTATGCAGCGATTGATCATATCATGGATAACTTCCCGTAGTTAATTGTAAGATGAAAAACCGGGAACGTTCCGCAGTTACAAAATAAAGCCCAGTTGTAGAATTGGAATCAACTACCAGCCCAGAACTAGTTAGAGAGCCATGACCAGAATCAAGTTTCTCTCCAAAACCAAATTGTGAATTAGTCGATGAACCCACCTGTAAACTAGAATCCACCAATGGCTCAGACTCCACCAATGAGCTAGACTTAAGGTCCAACAGTTGCGATGATTTCAGCAGAGCCGAGAACACAGAATGTCGACGTCGCCATTTTTACTTATGGAGGTGCAACGATGGGAGAAGATGGACCGCGACCATAATTTTCATTAGCTAGGAAGAATAAAGTATCCTTTAATATCGTGACTGAAAAAGAGACTTTTCTTGAAACTCAAGACGTGATCAGATGAAATATTGGTAAGTTTTCTATCTATGAAATGCCATCCGCTTTTGGTTTATCCTTAAAAGTAGGACCATCGCATCAGCATGGTACCTTCCAGCATTTCTTTGAGAAATTATTAGCACTGGAACGAGATCCCGAGGCTCTTTTTGAGATTGAGAGTTTTTTGTACCGTTTAGGAAAGGAGCTGAAGGACTCCGCAGTGAACTCCTTGTAGAAGAAAAAGACAAGTAAAGAGATGCGTATGAATATACATATTGGTGACTATGAGGTGGACTCAGTCATCCTAGACCTACAATCGGATGTGAACATCCTGACTAAGCATACCTGGGAAAAAATGGGGAGCCCAATGTTGGGTTGGTCCCCTATGTAGCTGCGATTGGTGAACCACAGTAAGGTGCAACCAATTGGATGGGTAATGAACTTGGTTGATGATATTGAAGGTATGAGAACACACGATGGCTTTGATGTGATTGAAGTTGTTAATGGAGAAGGATCCTATTCTGCGTTGCTGGGGATTGGATGGGCCAATGACAGTATGGTTGTGATTAATTTTAAGAAGTGAATGATGACATTCGAGAATAAGGACATTCTATTCATCGCACCCATGGATCCAACCGAGGACCAAAGATATATTGAACCTATGAAGGATGAAGTTGTCAAGGGGTGGGATCATGCATAAAACATCTCTGAAGACTATATCCACTTGACTGCCGATGGGGAACTTGGTTGGCACAGCAGTAGCTCAATGTCCTTTGATTCTGATGATGTGCTCAAAAATTGGCAAAATTGAATGCATGATTTATCCTTTAGAAATTGTGGTATGATTACGCAAACTCTATGTCATGTTGTGACTTAAATGGTTGAATTTATAGTATATGAAGGGTTACCAAAGCTATCTACATTCTTAAGAGTATTTGAATAAAAAGTATTAGAGATACAATGACTATTGGAATCACTAATGGATACTCTATCCCACTGGTGGGAAGCTCATAAGAAAACAATTACCGAATGGAAGCAGTGTTGCAGGATGATGACAATCCATTTTGGTACCACACAGGTCTGCCACACTAGGAAGTATGATGGGAAAAATGATCCTAACAGCCACTTGGTGGAGTGCTAAACACTATGGGAAACTGTTAGAATAATCAACCCATAGTTAGCTACCTTAGACATTAATTTAATTATTTTTGTCTTATTTTCCTAGTTCATGTGTCCCACCTTATGCAAGTTGTCATTTACCTATCCATAGTGGTCAAAATTGCCTTATTTGACTCATGTAGCGCTTGGAAGACCTCAAGGAATCAAATCTGCTTTATTCTTGGCCTCCTAAGTGCCCTTCTGCTTTTTCTGCTTTATTGCCTGCTTTTTCAATGTTTTAAGGAAAATGGAAAAGCTTGACTAGGTGAGGTTGACTAGTTTTTTGTCCTACACATCCTCCACTCTTTTCTCCTTGGAAAAGCATGTATGAGTTTTCATTCCATCACTCTTTATCTTTCCTAAGTTCTTTTTCCAATTCGTGAGCTCCATGACTGATTTGGAAACAGTTTTTTGCACCTATGGGGGATTTGCTTAATTTTGGTAAGCCTGGTTTTGACTAGATTCGAATTGCTCCTCATGCATTCAAATCCATTATGTAATTATTTAATTCAGCAACCTAATATGTTATAGGGTTGGATATTGTACACTGAGTTAATACAGTTTAGTGTTCAACTCCATTTTCAGTCTCTTTTGTGAGTGATTTTGCAAGTTCAATTGATAGTTGTTGTGAGTAAAATTGTTATATCACTAGGTTCAATTTCCACATGGTATCAAAGCCATTGTAGATCGATTTATCTCCTTCAAAATTGTTTTGCAGGTTCGAAATTAGTGACTGGGAGCCTTCTACTGATAGCCGGGACAATTTCTAAGCTATGGATCAATCTCAGAAGATCATCTTGACTCCCTTCAATTTATTTGAATGGAAATCAGAGATGGAGATACTGTTGAGAGAGAAAGGCCTCTACTGGGTTACTATGGAAACAGAATCAGAGCCCAATGCAGCTGCAAAGAAGATTAAATGGCACAATAGGAGGGATGAGGCCTATGGTCTCCTGTGTCTGAGTATTTCCAGAGACCTCCTTGAGTACTGATATTTTTGGAAAGACAGATGAAATGAGGGGACATCAAATAAAAAATGAGCTGATTTCCTTGAGTACAAATAGATTTGAATCACTGCAACTCTATTTCTCCAAGTTCAAAGCACTTGTTTTGCAGCTAAAACAATGTGGGATCAAAAAGAAGGATGATCAACTGGTCTTGGCCATTCTCTCGAAGCTTGGCCCTAACTATTCAATGTTTGTTTTGACCTTGTATGCCACAAAGTTGACAGCTTGAACCTAGAAGATTCCTAGCCTTGCAGATTTCATGGAATCTCTCACACAAGAACAAGACAAGCTGGTGATGATGGGCATCGTCAAACCATCCAAAGACCAAGCTCTGGTTGCTGGAGATTCGAGGGTGGATTCAAAAAGCAAAAACAAAGATAAAAATCCACTTGAGAAAAAGAGAGACAAGAACAAGTCTCCAGAGGAGCCACAACGTTCCAAGAAGAATAACCAGAAGAAGAAAAACAAAGGAGAAATGAGCAAGTGCGCATACTACAATAAAGGCAATCACACTGAAAGCTCTTGTATGAAGAAGCAAATAGACATGCTGACCAAAATCCTGGAGAAGAATGGCATCTCCCTTCTAGATAGATCAAAGAAGAGAGAAGGAGGATCAAGTTCAGATGACAGAGAGAGAGAGAGTTCATGCATTAGTTGCTGGCACATCAAGCTCACCCGGTTTTATCATTGATTCTAGAGCTTCAAGACACATGGTTTCGACGAAGGAGGCCTTCTACTCACTTGACATGTCGAAAGGACCACCTATATTATTGGGATATGACTCTCTCACTGAAAGTTTGGGCAAAGGGAGGATTGATCTTGATCATGGTCAGTTCAGCAATGTGTTGTATGTTCCTGGTCTTGCCTCCAACCTCTTATCAGTGTACTAGATGAATCACACTGGGTCTCCAAAGAAATTCATATTCTCCCCTGATGAAGTTGAGATCATAGAGATCTCAAGTGGTAAAGTCATTGCCAAAGGAGTTGCAAATCATGCTCAAAAGGTATACATGTTCTCACACTTCCTACCCTACTCAAACCCCTCTGCTCTTTTGATTCATGCTAATGAGGCAAGCAATATTTGGCATGAAATATTTGGCCACCTAAATTACAAGTATCTTTCTGATCTTAGTGAAAAAGAGATGTTCATAGGGTTTCCCAAGATAAAATTTTCCAAAGGAGTCTGCCAAGGTTGTATCCTAGGAAAACACCCATAGCATAAATTTGAGAGAGCTAGTCATGAGAGAACCTCTGCACCCCTCGAGCTGATCCACAGTGATGTTTCTGGCCCATTCCCTCATATCTCCATGATTCTGGCCAAATATGCTTTGAATTTCATAGATGAATTTTCCAGGTATTGCTGGGTTTACTTCCTGAAACACAAGTCTGAAGTTTTTGGCCTCTTCAAAGTCTCTAAGGCTTTGGTTGAAAACCAGTCTGGGAGGAAACTCAAGGTCCTCAGATCTGACAATGGTGGTGAGTATGTCAAGTATGAGTTCATTAATTATTGTGCAGATGCAGGTATTCAAATGTAGCATTCTATCCCTTACACACCACAGCAAAATGGTGCTGCTGAGAGGAAGAATAGATCACTGAAGGAGATGGCAACATGCATGATGGAGGCCAAAACTTTGCCACCAAAGTACTGGGCTGAAGCTATCAAATATGCAGCCTATATCCAGAATAGGGTGCCTCATAAATAGCTTGATGGTATGACTCCTTTTGAAGCATGGAGTGGGCACAAGCCATATGTGACCCATTTCAGGATTTTTGGCTCAAGGGCTTGGGCTAGAATTCCAACAGAAAAGAGAAAGGCTTTGCAGCCCCAAATCCAAGAGTGTCTATTTGTTGGATAATCTGAAGATTCAAAAGGGTACAAACTGATAAATTTGAGCACAAACAAAGCCTTCATCGAAAGGTTTGTTCAGTTTCAAGAAGAACCTCTTCCAGCAGTGGAAGTTGGAGAAACCTCTTCACCACCTGAACCTCTGAAAGTAAGTGAAGAGTTTGTTGAACATGATGATTCTGATATTTATGATAGTGATGAGTTTATTGTAGACCCTAACATCCCTACAAGGCCAAAATGGGCATCCAATACACTACATGCAACAGGAGAGCTAACTGGGGATCCCAATGACCCAAGGAGGACTAGATCTCAATTTGAGAGTGGTCTGTGCATGAAGGATCCTATGTTTGCTAAGAAATGATATTTGATGGTGGAATCAGATCCTAAAACATATGAAGAAGTAGCAGGAGATCCAAGATGGCAATCAGCCATGAAGGAACAGTTCATCTCACTCCAGAAGAGCAACACATGGGAGCTAGTGGATCTTCCCCCAGGGAGGAAGTTAGTTCAGTGTAAGTGGGTCTACAGGACCAAATTTCCTGCTGATGGTTCACCTCTGAAGTACAAGGCTAGATTGGTAGCCAAGGTCTACTCATAGGATCATGGCATAGATTACAATGAGGCCTTTGCACCAGTGGCAAAGATGGACTCCATCAGGCTAGCCTTAGCCATTGCAGCCTCAAAGCAATGGGAGGTACATCACATGGATGTAAAATGTTCCTTCCTAAATGGAGATATCACTAAAAATATATATATGCAGCAGCCTCAAGGATTTTCTACTAACCCTTCTCTTGTGTGCAGGTTGAGAAAGTCATTGTATGGGCTAAAGCAAGCCCCCAGGGCTTGGTATGCCAAGATTGATAGCTTCTTGCTATCACTAAATTTTGTTCGGTGCAAATCAGATCCAAATGTCTATTTTAAGTTAATTAATGGTTCATTAATGATAATTGTGTTATATTTTGATGACCTCCTGATTACATGAAGCTCAAAGGATGAGATTGCTTCCTTAAAGGGTGCAATGAACAAAGCCTTCTCCATGATAGATTTGGGGCTCTTAAGCCAATTTTTGGGGCTTGAGATTGCACAAAACAAAGATGGAATCAAGGTGAACCAGTCCAAATATTCCTTGGACTTGCTGAGCAAATTCAAAATGAAGGACTGCAAACCAAGCAAGACTCCTTTCCTTTCAGGAGTGAAGCTGGAAGAAGCTAATTCTTCACCTATGGTAAACAATACACTGTATAGGAAATTGATTGGATGTTTGTTGTATCTTACACATACTAGACCTGATATTTATTATGCAGTAAGTGTGGCTTCGAGATACATGGATCAGCCTCATGAGATCCATTGGAAAGAATCCAAAAGGATCCTTAACTTTGTTCAGGGAACAAGGACACATGGGATCTTCTATAAAGCAAAATCTGATCTTGATTTGATTGGATTTACTGACAGTGATTGGGTAGGTGATAGCACAGACAGAAAGTCCACATAAAGATATGTGTTCATGCTTGCAGAAGGGCCAATCAGCTGGTCAAGCAAGAAACAAAGTGCCATTGCACTCTCATCTACAGAAGTAGAGTACAGAGGAGTTGTTAATGCAGCAACTCAATGTTTATGGTTGCAGGGTTTACTTGGAGAGTGTGGCTTCGAATTAGAGTAATCTACTACCATCTACTATGATAACCAGAGTACCATTAAAATATACAAAGATCTAGTTCAGAAGAAGAGAACCAAACACATTGAGATCCATCAGGGAGCTTGTCCATGATGGCACATTTCACCTACTCTTATGTTCATCTTTAGAACAAGTAGCTGATATCTTCACCAAAGCATTTTGTGAGAAGACCTTCAGCAATCTCAAATCACTGCTGGGGATTTCTTATCATGCTGTGAAGCATGAGTGAAGACAATATTTCCAAATTTTGTTTTACAGTCCATGTTTACGGGAGGATTTTCCCATGTGGTTTTTTCCTCTTTCCTTGTTTAAATGGACATGCAGTATGTAAAGGGTGACTAAGCCTTGTTGCTAGGCCTGATAATTTTCTGATATATTACTCATAAGTTAGGCTTAAGGGGGGTTGTTAGACTAATCAACCCATAGTTAGCTACCTTAGAAATTAATTTAATTATTTTTGTCTTATTTGCCTTGTTCATGTGTCCCACCTTATGCAAGTTGTCATTTACCTATCCATAGTGGTCAAGCTTTCCTTATTTGACTCATGTAGCACTTGGGAAACCTCAAGGAATCAAATCTACTTTATTCCTGGCCTCCTAAGCGCCCTTCTACTTTTTCTGCTTTATTGCCTGCTTTTTCAGTGTTTTAAGGCAAATGAAAAAGCTTGACTAGGTGAGGTTGACTAGTTTTTTGTCCTACACATACTCCACTCTTTTCTCCTTGGAAAAGAATGTATGAGTTCTCATTCCATCACTCTTTATATTTCCTAAGTTCTTTTTCCAATTCGTGAGCTCCATGACTGATTTGGAAACAGTTTTTTGCACCTATGGGGGATTTGCTTAATTTTGGTAAGCCTGATTTTGACTAGATTCGAATTGTTCCTCATGCATTCAAATAACTTATGTAATTATTTAATGCAGAAACCTATTATGTTATAGGGTTGGCTAGTGTACACTGAGTTAATACAGTTTAGTGTTCAGCTCCATTTTCAGTCTCTTTTGTGAGTGATTTTGCAAGTTCAATTGATAATTGTTGTGAGTAAAATTGTTCTATCACTGGGTTTAATTTCCACAGAAACATGACCAAAGGAGGAGTGGGTCCATTCCTTTATTCATACCTTGGATGAGATGCCGAGGTTCTGATACATATCTGCAGAACTATGCAGAGAAATAAATACCTACGAAGAGTTAATGGCTTGTTTTTCCCACACTTTCAGTTTTGCAGAAGCCATTCCTGATGTCCATGATGCACTTCAGATCATTTGATATGTAGTCTTGAAATTTGTGCTAATCGCATATCCTGTGGATCCACATGCGCATTTCCAGACGCAATCAATGATGGAATGTTATAACATGTCTGGCAAGCCATATGATGATGATGTGTTGAGAAATATTAATATTTCAAAGAAAGAGGGGATTCAAGATGTCCCAGCACTAGATGTGTCGACTGATCACATGACTCAGCCACTGAATATTAAGAAAATTATCATTGGGAAAGATGAGAATCCAAAGTTCACAAATGTTGGGGACTATTGGGATGAAGAGACCATGGCCAAGATCACGGATCTCTTGCAGGAGTTTCAATATCTATTTCCAAAAAAATTCTTAGAGATGAAAGGGATATTGGGTGACCTAGGGGAAATGAAAATCCCACTAAATCCAGATGCCAAACTAGTGCGAAAGAGACCATATCGTCTGAATCGATGATACAAAGATAGAGTCAAAGCTGAGATTGATCGTATGTTGGATGCTGGAATCATCTAACCTGTCGAAGAGTCAAAATGGATTAGTCCTATGGTGGTCCAAGACAAGAAAACTAGCAAACTTCAGATCTGCCCTGACCTCAGGAAACTAAACAACGCCTATATGCATGACCCATTTCCAACACCATTCACTGATGAGGTATTTGAATAAGTAGGTGGTCAAGAAATGTACTTCTTTACAGATGGGTTTTTGGGCTATCACCATATTAGAATCGCCAAGGAGGATCAACATTCATCACTGAATCAGGATGTTTTCAATATATAGTGATGCCTTCTGGGTTTAATAATTCCCCTACAGTATTCTCTCAAGTATTCGTTTCTTATTTTAAGGATTTCATTCAAAATTTCTTACAGGTGTACATGGATGATTGGATAGTGTACGCTCTAATCAAGGATCATTTAGCCAACCTTCAACTGATGCTGGAAAGGTGTCACCAACACTAGATCGCATGAACTCCAAGAAGTGCATTTTTTTCACCCCATTCGACATACTATTAGGTCATATTGTGTGCAAGCAAGGGTTACTGGTTGACCCTACAAAGATAGATCTCATCTTGAGTTTTCCCACATCGACTAATGTAAATATGCTTCGAGCAACATTGGGGCACACGGTATATTATCGCAAATTTATCAGAGGATATGCTACGATCACTTCCCCTATGGAGAAATTGTTGAAGAAATATGCATTATTTGAATGGATTCTAGAGTGTTAGAGTAGCTTCGACATGCTGAAGTAAAATATGTCTTTGACACCAATACTTGTATTCCTAGATTGGAACAAGGAGTTCCATGTTCATGTTCATGCATCTTCTGTTGCACTAGGAGTAGTGCTCATGTAGCCAGGAGACAGAGACTTGGATCACCCTATTTCTTTTGTGATTCAAAACTTATCATTCGCAGAAAAGAATTATCCAACCAAAAAATGCAAGGGGCTAGCGATGGTTTATGCACTACAGAAATTCAGGCATTATATTCTAGGAGGTCACTTCAAGATGTTTATTGAACTTTCGGCTTTGAAGTATTTGGTTAATAAGCCTGTGTTGGGGGGAATATATGCCGATGGCTACTCCTCTTTCAGGAATTTGATTTTTATATCATCGTGAAGCCAGGGCGCTTGAATACTGGCCCTGATCATTTCTCCAAAATTGAGACGAGTGAGGAACCTACTAACATTGAAGATGGATTGCCGGATGCGTAGTTGTTCTAAGTTGACATGGCAGATGACCATTATGCTCCAATAATCCAGTTCTTAGCAATTGGAGTCGCACTAGAAGAACTTTCCACGAGTCAAAATAAGCATTTGGTGGTTAAAGTTTTTAATTTTTGGTTGATTATTGGACACTTGTATAAGATGCGACCTGATGAAATTTTGCGACAATGTGTCCTCCCACATGAAAAAGAGAATATTTTGGAAGAAGAACATGGTGGTGTCACTGGGGGACACTATGGAGGATGGCATACCGTGCAGAATGTGCTTCGCACAAGGCTTTGGTGTCCCACACTTCGTACTGATGTGGCAGTTTATGCGTGGAGTTGTGATGTCTGTCAATGCATTGGAAAACCATCACGGCGGGATGAGATGACGGTTGTACCCTAGGTAAATTTAAAACCTTTTAATAAATGGGTGATATAATTTGTGATTCTGATCAACCCACCTGGGAAAAAAACTTGTGCGCGCTACATAATCACCGCGACGGACTATCTGACGAGATGGGTAGAGGCTGCACCAGTTATGGATAGTACTGCTGCGACGATAGCCGGATTTATATTCAAGAATATTGTGACACTTACCAAGGTATGTAACACTAACCGAGATTATTGGGATCTAAATATTCCTACAGTGCTATGGGCCTATTGCACCACATGCAAGAGATTGTTGAGGCAAAAACTATTTAAATTGGTATATGGGCAAGAGGTAGTTATGCCTATGGAATACATCATTCCTAGTCTGGGCATTGCTACTGCATCTAGAATGGATGATGATGCTGAACTAGAGGGGCACAAAGCGCAACTGATACAACTCGACGAAGACCGCTTCATTGTGGGTTTCCACCAGCACATTGAGAAAGACCGATAGAAGGCGTGGCATGATCACCACGTAAATAACAAACAATTTCAACAAGGGGATTTGATGCTGCTATATGGAAACAAGTTCTTGAAGCATCCGGGGCTGTGCCAAGAGAAAGGGGCTACCCCTAGGAAAGGGAAAGGTTGTGTGCCAGGATGGGTCTATACTAAGGGGATGGGGCTGTGCTAAGAGAAAGGGTTTGCACTTGATAATGGAAACGGTTGCATGCCAGGATGGGGCTGTGCTAAGGGGATGGGGATGCACCAAGAAAAAATAGGTTGTTCCCAAAAATAGAAAGGGTTGCATGAAAGGAGATTTCCATGCAAGAGTAAGTGGCTCACATTGTATGGAAGAAACCATGATAGTGACCAAACATCACATCAATACTCAATAATTGCTGTCAAATCAGGTAACCAATGGAATTATTGACTTCATGTCTAATGATAGAATATCCAAGGGGTGGGGTGGCATAATCGATGATGTATTTGGCACATAAATGAATCTCTGTTGTCTTTAAAATATGGCTATGTTTATGATTATCTATATTTTCTTTCATTTGATTCAAACATAAATCTAGATCAGTGGTATCAGAGCAATTTGCTATTTGATTTCTTCTTGATGCATGTCCCTGACGAGGTCAGGGTATAGAGAGTTTCATCTTGAACTATTTTCACTTGGGGAATGTTTGTAGGAATTATGGAATCAGTGGGAACACCATTTGTTCCTTTTCCTTATAAGTCACAAGTACAGAACAAAAAGACACAGTAGCATATCCTTTCCTTAAGTAATCAATGTAAACAACATGAAATAAAAATACCTCAGACCTAGATCTCTTTGTCTTTGCTCCAAAATCCCTTGTAATGGTTCAACACTTGCAAAAAAGATCAAAAGACAAACAAACAAGATGATAGTTGTTGATGTAATTGTAACTTCGGAATGGATTCATCCATATTTCTTATGTATTATAACCCGATGTTTATTCCAGGATGTATTGTAATGTATTTGAGTCATGTCATGCCCCGATGTTCCGAGCGGGAAGTTTCTATAATGAGAAAGTCATGTCAAGTCATTGTGGGTAACCCTCCTATTGATCAAGGGTTAAAGTCCCCACAGTTGTGGGTTCCTTGGGTTATTAGATTATCCTAGTGAAGTCAACCCTAGGTGAGTCATTGTAAGTCAAGGCAATAGTCCCCACCATTGTGTTACCCTCCTATTGGTCAGAGGAGGCAAATTCCCCACAAGTGGTGGGGCACTAGGGTTATTAGACACTCCTAGAGATGTCAGCTCTAGTAAGTAATTGTTAAGTGAGGCTGACATGTTGGAATGCACTTAAAGTGAACGAAAGAATATAAATAGAGAGTGAGAGCCTCTCTATTTATCACTTGCAATGCATCACTCACTCACTCAAGTGTGGCACCTAAGTGAGGAAGGAAATACACTGGGACTAGACAAGAAGAAGACTACTGCTTTCGGGAGTGCATATTGTTGTTTTTTGGTTTTACCATTTTGTGCTGATTCTATCTTTCAGGAAGTTGAGGGGTTTTCTCCTTTTATGGTTTCCTCGAGGAAAACTCTTTGTGTCTCTTGTCTCTTGTGATGTGTTTATGTTTTATTGCTGTGCTTGTTATTCTCTCAATGAAAAGATCCTAAGATCATAATGCTAGCTTATATGATGAAAAAATAACATGGTATCAGAGCTAACCTGAGAAGAAGACATTATGCAGCTATAGAAGCTAGGGCTTCTTACTTTTTGGGTCTCTCTCTACAATCTATCAGCAAAAGTATGCTAGGATGACTCTCCATTGAAGGGTGCATCTTTCTGTCGAAGCGGAATTCGATTCCGAGCATTTTCAATTTTTGATGTGAAAATTAGGGCTTTCTACAGAAGAGGAATTTTTGAGTGAGACCAGCATAGGATTTTTCTCCTCATCAAAAACGAAATTTAGAGACCTGGATCAAGAAATTTGGTTGGGTGAAACTCCAGGAAAGTCAAACCCTAGTTTGACCCCGAGCTTGAAAAACCCTAAATACTAAAATTGATAAGTTTTGGTACAGCTGATATATTCCAAGGTTGGAGAAGTCTCAAAAGCGGAAAATTGTAGGGATCGAATATAAAATTCTTATGAACACTGTCTCCAAACTTCAGCCTTCGATTCGCTATATTATGGGAGATATGATCCCTCCAAGTTAGGGTTCCATCCTCTTCCAGAATTCATCCCTAAACAGGACACCTAGGGAGAATTGTAATATATTGGGCTACAAAGGTCCAAATGAAATTCCTGAAGATGTTCTAGAAAGGGCACAGAATATACTTTTGATGGTCTAAATATTAGACTTATAAGATGAACCAGTGACACATGTAATGACGTACAACTTCGCTATTCTGAATAGTCCTATAACAGGTCGCCTTGGGAAAAGGATCATAAATACAAAATGGTGAAATAAATTCTGATGTAACCTACGGTTTTGGATCAAGGACATGTGAGGTTACCTCAGTGAGAAATTGCAGAGACATAGGAGGATAAATTTCAGAGGTATCATAGAAACAGTAACAGGAATTTCTGTAGAAGAAATTGGAAAACTAGGGCTTCATGTTCCAGGAGCTTCCCTCCACTATTTTAAAAAAAGGAGTACATTGGACAGCTCCATTTGAAGAGATCTATTTGTTTATCCAATTAGATCTAAAATATTCCAAGTTTTGAAAATTAGGGTTTCTGTGATAAACACTAGATCAGCCAGCTCTAGAACCAAGACGGACACCTCAAATCGGTAAGATCTAATCCTTTGCTATTTTCATTTGAGGTTCTCATTTCAAAGTGATCTATCACATCAGCTTTATGATAAGCTTGGTGAAGTTGAAAACTTCCAAGCATAGAAGTATTTGATCTCTCTGAAGAAAATGGATTGGACACCTACATGAGTAGAGAGGTTCTAGTTTCAGAGGGAGATGGGGCTCAAATCCTTACTCAAGAAGAACTTGGTCAAGGCCAAGAAGATCGTGGTTGATTCAGTCACGGATAAACTTGTACTACGAGTGTCTCCCTAAAGACACCAAAGATGTTTTGATTCCTTAACCAAGCTATTTGAAGGAAAGAACGAATATGACCCTAAGAAACCAGTTGAAGAATGTGAAGATCCAGCATGCAGAAACCATGCAATCATAAGAGTCTCTTAAATCAAAGAACAACTTGAAGCAGTAAAAGAAGAAGTGAAGAATGCAGAAGTGGTGATGGCCATTTTGAATGTCCTCCTAGGATCATGGGATTCATTCATTCGAGGAATGTGTGCCAGAAGGAAGTGATTAATTTCAGTAGACTCTCGAAAGAGAACTCACAATAAGAAGAAGCTTGAGAAGAGAAGGTGGGAGCAACTGAAGATCAAGCTCTTACCATCCAAAGAAGATCCCTCAAGCAATGAGGAATATGAAGAAATCAACTCTTGAAGAACTTCTTATCCACCTTAGATATTGGATAAGAAATGATGCTATTGTGAATGAAGAAGACGATGAAGATGAAGACTCAAGAAGGAGTCTACCCACGAAACAAATAAAGATAAGTATTCAATTGTCATTTCATGATATTGTTTTGTTATGCATTTGTTTATATTCAGTTATTGTATTATGCATGATAGGATGTTTGCATTAATGAATGCATGTGATGGGTAAGTAGCTCATGGTGCTATACAAATTCTCCATTGCTACTTATCTAGAATGAAACCTCTTTGCTGACATATTGGATTAGTGCAAAATCCCAATGTTGTCCTGGTAGAGATGGAAGGCATCTAGAAAGTTTCAGTGAGATATGGATGAATCTTGTATTGGCTAAAGTGGTTGCATGATCATATATTTATGCATAAATATTTGCTAGTATGAATATTCCTAATGAAATGTGCTAACCATATAAATGCATTTGACTTGTAGGAAAGATCGCATACATAATCGCCTACAAGCAAAGAAGGATGAAACTTGTTCCAAAGAACAAGTGACGATAGTTCAAGATGAAGAATAATATGATGAATGCAGTGACATCATTGATGCAGCATATTCCAACTATGAAGAAGTAACCAAGAAGACCAGTTGAAGAAGAATGATGTCTAGGATGCAGTATCGAGACCTAAAGAGAAGTTCGTAGTTCCATCATGCAGTAGATGGGATACAAAGCAAGATTCGTAGCACAAGGCTTCTCAAGAAAAGAAGGCCTAGACTACGAAGAGACATTTGCAGCCAGTAAGAATTGAAACACATACATGATGAGCTTGATGAAGATATTAACCTTTGCTACAAGGTTGAAGATGCAAGTCCATACACTAGATGGTCACATAGAATATTAGTAGCATAGGAAGCTACTTGTCACTCCGGTACAGAATGTTTTCAGTGCATAGAGCACAGAAGACAGAGGGAGTATGATGCTTCGCTTCAGAGGGAGTGACTACAGAAGATCTAAGGTTCGACATGGTACAACAGGATGGGAAGATTACTGATTACTCTAGGCTTTACTGAGAGTAAAGTGGATTCCAACCTTTGCTTCAAGGTTGAAGGCAGAAGACCAGTGATGTTCCTGTTATGTGTCGATGCACTATTGTTCTAGGCATGGAGGTGTGGCAGAGTGTGGATGGAATCTTCCTTGGACAAGGGAAGTATGCAATAGATATCCTGAAGAGGTTTGGGATGATGGACTGCAAGACTATGGCCACACGTATGGCATTGAACCTAAAGCTATTGAATGATGCTTCATCAGATTCGGTTGATGCTACGATGTATCGTCAGATGATTGGGTCATTGATGTACCTGACGAACACGAGACTAGACATTTGCTTTGCTGTGAACACCTTGAGCTAGTACTTGACAGATCTGAGAAGTGTTCACTTGACTGCTGCAAAGCATATTCTGAGATACCTAAAGGGTACAGTTGATTATGGGCTCAAGTACGATGCGAATCAAAAGATTAACCTAGAGGGTTATGTTGATTCAGATTGGGTAGGCAGTGCCATCAACAGGAAGAGTAATTCAAGATGTTGCTTCAGTATGGGATCAAGTGTGATCTCTTGGTTTAGCAGGAAGCAATCCTGTGTGGCACTGAGTATAGCTGAAGTAGAGTATGTCGCAGCTTTTTCAGCTAGTTGTGAGGAAGTATGGCTAAGGAAGCTACTATCTGATATATTTGATCTCCAGTTGGATTCTACTTGTATACATTGTGACAACCAGAGTCGTGTAAAGTTGTCAGAGAATGCAGTGTTCTAGGACAAGTTGAAGCACATCAAGATCAAGTATCACTATATCAGGGATATGGTGCAGAGAGGAGCAGTGAAGCTCCAGTATGTTGTGATGGAGGAACATATAGCTGATGTGTTGATGAAGCCATTGGTCAGAGTGAAGTTTGAGTACTTCAGGGAGAAGCTTGGTGTTCTCCAGATCAAGGTTTCCTCCAAGGGAAAGTGATAAGATCCAAAGCCATTCTGATGAGCAGGTCAGATATAAGGGCTGAGCCATTCTGTCATGGTGAGAGGATTTAGTTCCTTCCATGTCATATATGAGTGCTGATTTCCATTCTGGGAATGGAGGTACCTGGTCAGTTACCAGGAACACTTAGTCCGGGGATGAGAGAGCCATTATGACGAGTAGGTCAGATATAAGGGCTGAGCCATTCTGTTCATGGCTAAAGGATTAAGTTCCTCCCATGGCAGATGTGAGTGCTAGCCATTCTGTCAAGTAGGACAGATGTAAGGGAAAATTCCACTCTCTGAGAGAGTGGAGGCACCTGGTCCGTTACCAGGTAGCTCAGTCAGGGACTGGGGACCATTTTGGCGAGGGTGGAGGATTTGGTTCCTTCCAGGTCATATGTGAGTACATGCCATTCTGTCATGGTGAGAGGATTAATTTCCTTCCATGGCTGATGTAAGTATGGGCCATTCTATCATGGTGAGAGGATTATGTTCCTTCCATGGCCGATGTAAGTGCGGGCCATTCCGTCATGGTGAGAGGATTAAGTTCCTTCCATGGATGATGTAAGTGTGGGCCATTTTTTCATGGTGAGAGGATTAAGTTCCTTCCATGGTTGATGTAAGTGTGGGCCATTCTTTCATGGTGAGAGGATTAAGTTACTTCCATGTCAGATGTAAGGGCAGACCATTCTATCTTGGTGAGAGGATTCAGTCCCTTCCATGATAGATGTGAGTGCGGGGCCTTTTTGATGTGATTGTAGTTTACTACATGATCATATGTGAGTGTTGGGCATGCCTTTCTGACGAGTAGGTCAGATGTAAGTGCTGGGCATGCCTTTCTAATGAGTAGGTCAAGATATAAGTGTTGGGCGAAGACCTACCTGTTGGCTAGGCCTACAACTAGCATGAAAGAAGGCTAGCTCTGTAGAACTTCCTATGATGAGAGAGCACACACATGATGATGACCAGATGAGATTCAGTGATGATGACTCTGAGAGATCCAGATCCAATAGTGATGATCCAGATCAAGTGATGATCCAGATCCAGTCCAATGATGATGATTAAGATCGAGTGATGATCCAGATCCAGTAGTGATGATCTAGATCAAGTGATGATCCAGATCCAGTCCAATGATGTTGATCTAGATCAAGTGATGATCCAGATCCAGTGATGATGATCCAGATCAAGTGATGATCTAGATCCAGTGATGATGATCTAGATCAAGTGATGATCCAGATCAATATGAAGATGACTTACAGATAAATATGGCTTGAATATGAAGATGACTTTGAAGATGACGAAGACCTGACGATGACCCAGATGATACAGAGAAGAATACTTGTGCTAATAAATTGTCTCGAGAGAATACCTTCCTAGTTAAGAGGGAGTGTTGATGTAATTGTAACTTTGGAATGTATTCATTCATATTTCTTATGTATTGTAACTCGATGTTTATTCTGGGATGTATTGTAATGTATTTGAGTCATGTCATGCCCTGATGTTCTGATCGAGAAGTTTCTATAATGAGAAAGTCATGTCAAGTCATTGTGGGTAACCCTCCTATTGATTAAGGGTTAAAGTCCCCACAGTTGTGGGGCCCTTGGGTTATTAGACTATCCTAGTGAATTTGACCCTAGGTGAGTCATTGTAAGTCGGGGAAATAGTCCCCACCATTGTGTTATCCTCCTATTGGTTAGAGGAGGAAAATTCCCCACAAGTGGTGGGGCACTAGGGTTATTAGACACTCCTAGAGAAGTCGGCTCTAGTAAGTAATTGTTAAGTGAGGCTGACATGTTGGAGTGCACTTCAAGTGAACGGAAGAATATAAATAGAGAGTGAGAGCCTCTCTATTTATCACTTGCAACACATCACTCACTCACTCAAGTGTGGCGCCTAAGTGAGGAAGTAAATATACTAGGACTAGACAAGAAGAAGACTACTGCTGTCGGGAGTGCATCTTGTTGTTTTCTGGTTTTACCATTTTGTGTTGATTCTATCTTTGAGGAAGTTGCAGGGTTTTCTCCTTTTATGGTTTCCTCGAGGAAAACTCTTTCTGTCTCTTGTCTCTTGTGATGTGCTTATGTTTTATTGTTGTGCTTGTTATTCTCTCAGTGAAAAGATCCTAAGATCATAATGCTAGCTTATATGATGAAAAACTAACAATAGTATCATGATAGATTAATTACTTATATCAGTGATCAAGGAGTTTGATAATATTCAATTGAAATTAAAAACACATCAATTATAGGAAAGGGGAACACTTTTGTATTAGAAAATAAGAAGATGAAGTTACAACCAAGATTTGATGTTGATGGCTTCAACCTCAAGAAATATACAATCCTCTGCAACTATAAACATCTCTTCACATACAAGACACTCTACTTTTCCTCTAAATCAGACTTCAATCCATCAGCATAAGGATACTTTATTTTGGCCTCCTTCACTAAAATCATGAAGGATTCATTTATAGGCCCAAAACACATGAGATTGACTTGGAAATGGATAAGAAGTGATCCCAACAGGTAAGGGAGATGAATGCCACCCCTCCCAAGCAAATAGGAACTGAATCATGATGGAGGATTTTGTATGGAAGCTTATAGATCCTTCTTTTTTCCCTTATTTGGCCTATCGACTCACTGGGTAGAAGAGGTAAAGGCGCCGACCTAAATTATTTCCAAAGGAAAGGCAGGTCGATGCTTCTTGCACCACTAGTGAAGGAACCATTGATGCTCTATGCAAATAAGGTAAAGGCACCATCCCTTAAAGATATGGAAAAAAGAGGTAACCAAGATGTCTCAGGTTAGGGTTTATGAAAGGCAAATAAGCATGTGGAATTTCTAGGTGCAACAGAATGCCCCCCAAAGTATGAAGTTAGAAGGAAGTGATAGGTGAAATAGTTTGCAAGACATCCATCTAGTATAGATGCAATGAGAGATGTGCTTATAAATGACATAGGACTAGTAACTGACTTACCCAATTCAAACATGGTTGCGGACAAATACACTGCAGATCCATGATGATGACCATGTCATGGCTACCAATAATATATTGTAGATCCATGAATGACTAATGTAAGAAGTAGGACATGGCTTTGAAACATACTGTTGCTGCCGCAACCTGTTTCCCCGATTTTAGTCTTTTACTTAAACTCAGGGACCCCTCCTTGTCATTTGTTGCTCGAACCCACTGTTGAAAGTTTGGCGTCTTGGAGCTTATCTTGTGTTTGAAATCGATTGTTCAACTTTTAAGTGTTTGGCCAAGTTAGTTTGAGTCGTGCGTTTTTCCTGGTACCCGTCAAAGTTTAAAATTTTGCATGAGCAGGGGAAAAGACGGTTTTTAGGGTGAAAATTAATCCTAGCTATGATGTTTTCTCTCTTTGGATAGGGCCTCTTTTGGAGGAGGTAGAGTCTTATTTCACCCGCCGTTGCGGCCCTCAGAACAAAGTCTCCGCCCGACCCACTTCTCTCCGACGCCCGATTCGGGTGGTGAATCGGTTGCCCCAGAGTTCCGGTTCACTCGATGTTGCGGCTGGGGAGACAAAGTCGGGCCCCAACTTGAGTTTCACCCGACGCCTGAACTACCGCCTTTGCAGCTTCCGTCGCCTGTCCGCAGCTTGCATCCCGTCCGCCGTTGCGGGTGGCGGAGCAGTCTGCCCACCGATCCGCTCTCCTCCACCGTCTGATCACCTACGACGCTCGTTTTCCACTTCCTCTCTTCCCGTGCTCACCCGCCGTTGCGGCTCCCCGAAACTTACCCATACAATGCCTGATTATTAGCCCACCCGACAGCCGTTTCTCTTCATAGGTTCCGCCCGTAAAGCCAGGCCAATTTCTTTGTGAATTTTTCACTAGGGTTATAAAATTTTGATGTTCGATGTCTCAAGTTAGTGGATAATGCACATAAATTACGTGCAGGGAGAATCACAAGAGTCACAAAGGCGCCACTAAAGCGTTTCAGCAGTTACTGTCATAGGGTAAAACGTTTATTCAAATGATTGAAGAAAATGAAATGGCCAGGAGAGAAGCTGAATCGCCAAGAGCGCTGAAAGGTCACGCGCTGAGGGAACCCAGGGGACATCAGTTGTTGTTTAAATAATGGGAAGCCCGATGAAAAGAGGGCTTTTTCCCTTATCAAATTTTGTAACTGTTGACTCGGAAGAGGAACTATTTCGTTTTTCGAAGTAAACTGCAATTTTGCCTGCTGGAAGGAGTAAAGAAGTGAAATGTACCAATGCTATTCAATGAATAATGCTGAAGAAGAACTCTTTCGTGTTTAGCTGTATCTCATGCGCTGTGAGGATAGTTGATGTTTCGAACCTAAGTTCTTGTTAATTATTCTGCAGTCTTTTCTGGGATACATTTGCACTATGAGTAATAATTGCTGTTATAGAATGATCGGTTAACTGGTTATTTGAATATTTGTAGTTCATGTGCTTTGGGAAAAGTATCAGCTATCTGTAGTTTTCTTACAGTATGTGATTCTTTATTGCTCATTTAAGATGATAGCCTCGCTTCCTAGGGATAGTTTAGATAATTAGTCATTTCCATTCGTATCTGGTTTGTTTGCTTGTGAGCATAAGACGAGAGGTAAGAACCTGCGCAGCACTTTGTGACCGCCCCCTTGCATTTAAACCAGCCCGCATGGTTTAGATAGGCATATGCAGTGCATATATTAAGTCAAAATACAAATTCCGGTGGACCGGGCCGCAACCGGTAAACCCTCGTTGTTACTTTGACCTACGGTGGCCGGACCGCAAACCGGACGGATTCCCTATACCAAACAATCAGCGAGCTAGTTGGGAACGCTGATTGGGGAGAATCCTTTACTGTTGCCGCCTGCGGTTTTCCAGGCCTCAACAGTTTTGGCGCTAGAAGGAGGGCCGCCAGTGCATGGCTGGTCGAGGAAACCCGTTTTCCTGAGAATATTCCACTGGTTACAGTTCTGAAAGTAGTGTACCACGCAATTCAATTCCGGAAGAAGAAGAAAGAGAACATCTATACCTTGTTGGCAACGAGATTGTTAACGATCTAAGAAGACACACCAGGGAATACTTAAAGAAGATTGGAGGATTACCTATCATCCCTGAGTTACCTAAAAGAGAATACAAGAGATTCAGTGTTGGTTGGAGATTGGCAGGAGCTGGTAGAGACTGCCTTACAAGAAGTTGAACTCCCTTTGAGTCAAGAAGGCCCAGAGACTCCCTACATTTCTCCTGTTTACACCCCTATTGTTTCACCTCCGCATTCTCCCCCCCGACTCATGGCCGGTGTTAACGCCAATCAACCCCCACCTAATCCTCCACCGCCCGCATGGAAGGCCAGATCACCTCT